>PNEQ01101656.1:0-12835 GCA_003012365.1 Medauroidea extradentata | reverse complement strand
CGAGATTCCGAGTGTCTTCTCTCGAGCGAATAGACAGACTTCCGTAGCATTTAACGGAAAAATAACGCAAGTAATAGTTGAAATATAAATTTATATCGATAGGCAGACGTCTTATGATCAAAAGAACACCGCTAAACAACAGATATGACCAATCCTTTTCCTAAAAAAATGAGAAAATCGAGATTCCGAGTGTCTTCTCTCGAGCGAATAGACCAACTTCCGTAGCATTTAACGGAAAAATAACGCAAGTAATAGTTGAAATATAAATTTATATCAATAGGCAGACGTCTTACGATCAAAAGAACACCGCTAAACAATATATATGATCGACCTTTGTCCTAAAAAAAAAGAGAAAACCTAGCTGTCGAGTGCCTTCTCACGAGCGAATAGCCCGATTTGCGTAGTGTTTAATGGAAAAAAAAAGTAGGCATTCCTTACTAGAAAATGCCCTTGTAAATTATTCACCAAAGAAAGAAGGAATAAGCGGATGTATTTATTCATTGCACAGTTTTATATAACTTAACGTAAAACATTCACTCGACGTTGATGAATTGTACGAGAGCGTAGATACTAGTAGCGTGCACAGCGGACAGATAGCGCAACTGTACGAACGTTCACAAGATGGCAGATAGAGAGCGGCACCGTAGCATATATCGACGTTGTTTCAAAAACGCCATTTTGTGACGTTCTTACCTAAAATCGTCGAGAATTACATGTATAAGTGATTGAAAACAATCACTTTCACAGTCAGTATATGCGGTAAAAATAAATTAGGAGTTCCGGGAATATCGTAATACACGAACGTCTACTTATTTTCCAAGTTCAACATACCCGGAGACAAATGTTTCTACACTTGGAAAATAGGTAGCGCTATTATCGTGCTCATTTGTGAAACCCACGTTTTACGACACACAGTAACGCATTGTTTAAGCAAATTATGCGCCAAGTAAATGGTTTTAAGTACATATGGTGTTAACGCAATAAAGAAAAATATCACGCTATTATTTATAGGGTTCGTGTAAAAAAGCAAACTCATTCGGCGCGAGACGAGAGAGTTACAAGACGTCGTGAAACAGCCTAGAATGAGGCTGTACTATAGTTAAATGAGCATATGCGCATGCGCTGGAACTTTGCGTCTATAGTATGACCTCAATATAGATCCTAATACGTTGTAGTTGGAGACAGGCCGGCCGGCTTGGCGCAGGAAGCGGCGCCGCGCGGTTTTCAAACTGTCATTGCAGCATTTTTTAACGTATTTTGGCTATTTTTGTTTTATTTTTATTATTGTGTTTTACCAAGTAATAACTGCAACTCTATAATTCATATTTTAATGCCGTGAATTAGATACAGTATGTTTTATTCATTGTCAACGTAATTCCTTACAATTTTTTTTGTAATATAATTTTGTTATTTTTTTAGGGTTCCTGAGATTGTATTCGTAGAATTTCTACCTTCGTTAAATCCAGGGTTCGTAAAATCGGGGGTCTAGTGTAGTATTTACCAGAGGTGCACAGTTTTTTTTTGACAGTCCCCCTTTTCGCTGAATTCTTTGAGTTGTTGAATTTATTTAAATATTTAATGTTTGTTGATTTTTGCAATTTGAGAATTGTTGAGGATTGGACTTTTGCCTTTGTTTAAAATAGTGAGAAATACATTACATGCTGAGTAAATACCCTCTGTCTTTAAAGATTTGTGGCTGTCTTTAGTGAAGTTGCCTGAGGGCAAAAAGATTGTTATACACTACATATCAAGGGGGAATAATTACACCCAAAGGTGTACTTTAAATGTGTTGTTTAAACAAATCAAGGGGAGTTGCAATTGCCATTGTATGTAGTAGAGAAGGGAGTGACCATATTGTTGGGATGGGATTGGTTTAGAAAATTGGAAATACTAGTAAGTTTGCCAGTTTGTAGTGTTAAAATTGATGGTTGTGGGCTAGCTAAACAATTACACGAGTTATCCGGTTGTGTTTAAGGCAACTTTAGGGGAATACATTAAGGCACAGCATCTCTGCATGTTGAGTCTGAAGCTAAGCCACACTATCATAAACCTAGAGCTTTACCTTTTGCCTTGAAGGAGAAGGTGGATCAGGAATTAAATAGGTTTTGAGGCAGGGGTAATGAGTCCAGTGGAATCAAGTGAGTGGGAAACTCCCATTGTGCCAATCATTAAAAAGTCAGATTTTGTGATGATTTCTAAATCACTGTTAACCCTTTCTTAGAAGTGGATCGTTATCCAGTACCAAGAATTGAGGACATTTTGAACAGTATTGGCAAATGTGACAAATTCAGTAAAATTGATTTAAGTCTAACCTACCAGCAGGTCCTCCTAGAGGAGAATTCATGGAAATATGTTACAATTAGAATGCACAAAAGTTTGTTTCAGTACAGTTGAATTCCATTTGGAGTAGCTTCAGGACCAGGTATTTTTCAACGATTGATGAAACAGTTGCTAATTGACATAGAGGGCATTGTGGTGTTTCTAGACGATACTTTAATCACTGCTAAAAATGATGGAAAAAAAGTTGATACACTGAATAAGGTATTTGCGAGACTGCAAGAAGCAAATGTGCATGTATTATCAAATAAATGTAGTTTTAGACAAAATTCAGTAGAATGTTGTGGCTACGTAATGGATAAAAATGGTTTATGCACAGCCCAAAGCAAAGTACACGCTATTTTGGAAGCACCGATACCTACCAATGTAACAGAATTGAGAGCATATTTAGGCCTGATTAACTACTATGCACAATTTGTGCCAAATTTGGTTAGTATAATGTATCTGTTGTATCAGTTGTTGTGGAAAGGTACGGAGTGGAAAATAACGCATGACTCTTTGAATGCTATTAAGCGTATAAAAGTGATCATAGTATCCGCTGATGTGTTAGCGCACTATGACCAAAGTTTGCTTTTGAAAGTTGCGTGCGATGCCTCTCAATATGGTATTGGTGCCATCTGTCACAAGTGTACCTGGACAAAACGGAGAGACCAATAGCATTTGCTTCACGCACGCTGACTAAGGCTGAAATTATGTATTCCCAAATTGAAAAAATAAAGCTTGGCATTAGTGTTTGGAGTTTAAAAAAAATGTTATCAGTATTTATATGGCACTAAGTTTGTATTAGCAACAGATCACAAACCATTGTTATCTATGTTTGGGCCAAAGAAAGGTATACCAATTATGGCAGCAGCACACTTACAGTGGTATGCTCTATTCTTGTCAAATTTTGATTTTGATATTGTTTTTGTTAAATCAGAATGGCATGGAATTGTAGATGCTGTTTCTCGATTGGCTCTTCCTCATACAGGGTCAAAGCCTGTAGTAGGAGTAGTTAATGACGGTGATGCCACATATTTGCAATACCTAGGGGAGAGTAGAGTGCTGTTGACAAATAATGTGATATGTCGGGAAACTAAAATGGACCCATTATTAACAAAGGTGGTTAAGTACATATTGTATGGGTGGCTGAAAGAGGTGCCTGCGGAAATGAAACCTTTTCGGACGTGCAGGGAACAGTTAACAATAGAATCAGGCATGTAGTGATGGGCAGAATTGGATGATTCATATAATTGATTATATTTACGATTTACAGTGAAAAAATTGATTAATCATATGGTTTCCGAGTACTCGCTTTTCACTCTGTAACGTGAGAAAGGCAAAATACATCGCTATCAGAAAACGGCTGTATTGTATTTTCTCCAGAGGCAATCTCTACCTGTCCCCTTCTACAATATCCTTCCTGTGTGAGAACTAACTGATAATACCACTGTTTATAAAAATAAGCAAACATCTGATGTACAGTAAAGAAGTTGTCATGGTGTGATAAAAAAAAGCAACTCTGCAATTTATCTTTACATAATTCAGTATAGTATGTCACTTATCACACATGGCTTCCTCGCTGCTACGAATGTAGTCTCATTTTACAAACGAATCAGCAGGCTCACTAGTTATCTTTGTTCTTCTGTTCTATACCTTTATGTGTTGTCCTTTATATCACAGCATAAAAATATTTTTTTCTATTCGGAGTGAACTACTCGTATGTTTTTTATTCAGTATTGACTGAAGGTGCGTGAAATTTTAAAGCGTGTCAAGGTCACGAAGTTGCGTTAGATGAAAGAAAATTTATTAGTTGAGTAGTTTTCAGTTTTTCAGTTTCCATTCATACAAACATTCTAGTGATAGATGTATATTTTCAGTGTTAGCTTTTACTGAAAGCTTTTTCTTCAACATGAGCCGCAAGAATCTCTCTATAGGGTAGGATTTCTTTGAAAAAATTTTGAACCCTTTGTTTGTGACTTGTCAAATATACAAGAAAAATATAAAACATTTCGGGAACACTACAAACTTAGTCTCATCTTAACAGGTTACACCCAACTATTGTAATGGCAACAAAACTGCTTTCTGAAGTGGAAGGAATTGAAGAAATTGCGTCACAACCAAGAAGTCTGACCGATCTTTGAACAACATTCTCAGACCTAACCAACTGCATCAGCTTTGTTAAACGATCCGTATCCATCAAAATCAACAGCGTCTAGCAGTAGCAGTGCTCAGACTTGTCCTAGTGAACCTGTCAAAAGGCCAAGGCAGTTAACTCTGTATGGTTCTATGTGCCAAAAAGGATTGTAGGAAGCTGAATGTACATCAATTGACGGCCTATTAGTTCGTATGATTACGAAGGATTTTCAGCCTCTGACGATTGTGGAGAATAAAGGCTTTATTGAATACTCAAAAAAATTGGAGCAGAGGTATAAACTTCCTAGCCGCAAAGTTTTATCTACTAAACTTACTCCAGGGATGTACACAACTGCTCGAAAGCGCGTAGAAAACTTGGTGAGTTCGGTTCAGCATATCGCTGTAACAACAGACATGTGGACATCTGATAGTGCATTGTCGTATCTGACAGTGACAGTGCACTTCGTTTCGGACATTTCTGAACTTTCACTCAAATCTTTGGTACTAAACACACTGCCAATGACTGAACCACACAAGAGAAAACATCGCATCGTCTATCGAAAAAGTGCTAAGTGAATGGAACATCCTGCACAAGACTGTAGCAATTGTTAAGAAAGCTGTGGTGATTATTGAGAAACCCCACCTCTCATGTATAACACACACACACTCAACTTAGTCGTGACCGATGCAATAAATTTAACAGAACTCACACCTATACTTAAAAAAATGTCGTTCACTAGCAGGCCATTTCAAAAGTAGCAACACAGTAGCAGAAAAGCTCAGAAGTATGCAAAGACAATTGGGGACAGCAGAACTGAAACTTAAGAAAGACGTTTTTACAAGGTGGAATTCATGTTTGCTTATGTTGGAACAGTTGCTAACAGTCAAGGAACCACTTTCGGCAGCAGCTGCATCTTTGCCACATGCACCCAAAAATTTAGATGGTTGTGATTGGGAAATAATAGCTGAGTGTATCCCTTTACTGAAGCCAGTTGAAATAGACAGCACTGAAACCACTGATTCAGCTTTCCATCATTTACCGACACAGCTGCCCAGTAACTGGCGAGCAAGGTTTGAAAAATGGGTTGGAGTCTGTATTTGATGTCACGTCCTGCTTAGCTTACTGGCATGCTGGAGGTAGGGCAGTTTCAGCAGAAACAAACAAACGACGACGCAAGGCGTGATGCGTGATGAAAACATTTATAGCAGCGAGTTGGCGAGCATTATTTGTAAATTTGTGACCATGCTATTTAGGGTACATATAATATTTTTAACAGGTATGTTTTAAATTACATAAAATTTTAATACAATAGTTGTGTTTGGAATCTTCTTTCCCTAAGTATTTGTGCTTGTGATGTATATTTCTCGACCCGAAAGTAACTAGTGTGTTAGGTTTCTCTTAACCTCAACTTGCATAGCCTTCTCGTGCTTGAAAGGATGCTGGAATTGAAGTTACATGTTTGTAAGCATCAGAGGAAAATAGTCACAAAATTGTCTTTACAAGCAATTACGTCGTAATTGTGTTGTGAAGTGTGACGAAAACAAATGTAAATGATTGTCATGGATTTATTGCATTGTGTTGTAAATACTAGTGTTAATTTTCATTGAATTGCATGTTCATGAATAATAATTAAGTGCTTAGTTTATTGAAAGTTTATATTTTATAGTGCATGCGAGATACATCATTCTGATGTTTGGAACATTTTCAATGTTCGACAGTTCTGCTTTTACATAATTTATGCAGCAAACTGAAAACATCAGTTCTGAAGTGATTTGACGAGTGACGTGGTGTGGGAAAAATTGTGTGTATGTATTATAAATGTATTGGTTTTAGTTAAAGTATTATTATTATTTTCTTTTGTCCGTGTATGTTTTGTTACTTGCGCGACATGTCATTTATGAGTATATTGCCCATTATACACTTGGATTTTGTTGTTCAGCGTATCACAAATCGTAATATGTTAATTATTTAAATAATTAAGTCCTAATGTTTGTTAAATATATGTGGCATAGGATTTTGCAATAAATTTAATTACCATACATGGTTTGCCAGTTCAGTGTTCACTGAGATAGGTGTAAATTGTGTAAACTAGTAACATAATGTTAGTAGATTAGAAACACTGCATTAATTAAGTCTCACTATAAACTATATACTAAAAGTTCAGTTCTTCGATATTACAAAATATAGTGTCCCAACAGAATCACTCTTAAATAAAACATGTGTAATTAGATTGAGAACTAGTTCAGTATCTCCGAGATACCGGTGTGTGTCTGTTCCTGGGGTTAGTAAAAACAAAAGGTTCGGGTCAATTAACTTACACTATTGATGCTCTAAACTACAAACTGTCTTGAATAAACTTGATCCAGCATAATGGGAAGGCAGACAGAATGGACTAGTAGATTTGTAGGAGGCCCCAGTAAGTAGACAGTTTCAGCCAGATGATACGGTATGGCTCCGAAAGTATCCAGCTGGACACAAACAGTTGTCGGGACCAGTCATAGCTATTGAAGGATGGTTGATATTCAAATTCAAGGATGAGCATGGCCGGGAGCATCGACACATGTATCAGTTGCATTATCGTAGAGAGCCGTCGACGCACCACAAGAAATCACTGCTAGCAGGAACAGTTAAAATTCCGAAGAGATAGTACAGCCTCCTAGTTCCCAGTCAGCTTTTGAGCAATTGGCTCTGTGGAACAGCTTGCCTTGTCCTAGTGGTTCCTCATCAAGATGTTGTGTAGACTGTAGAACCAGTGACAGAGGATAGGTTTCAAGCCCAATTCACAGTGGCCCCGAAGACTCTTCTCTATCCAGGATGCGTTTCCAATGGATCCAGAGGCAACAGTAGCTGTTCGTGGGTGCTCTACTAGACACGAAGACTGCAGAGGAAGTTACAGGATTATTTTACCGATTAATGGGGAAGGGGGCATTTTTTGTATCTTTTCAGTGTTGGAGAAAGTAGTTGTTTTGTTGTGGTAATTTTGGTAATGTTAGTGAACAAGTGTGTATTTGCACAGTCGCGCAAAGTGGCAGACATCTGGTGGTGAGTTTATGAACTGGTAAAAATGGCATCAACAAATGTTTTGCCGTTTACTGCAATATAAGAGTTCAGATGTATTTTAGAATTTTATCGCGTAGAAAACCAGTAACTTGAAATGTTCTGAATTTGCAAGTATTAAAAATAGTCTGAACTTACCTTGTTGCCGTGTTAGTTTAGGGTAAAAAGCTATTAAAGTATTATTTTCCAGGTGACATTTGCAGTTGCTTCGTGCTCGGTAACTTCAACTTGAAAGATAGATATATATGTTTGAAATAGAACAAAATGTAAAAATTAAAGCAAATGTATACGCAAATTAAATGCAAATAACTCTTTGCTACAAATATTGTATGTGTGCATTGTTTGCAGACTGTCACAAAAAAATATATCTAAGGCGACAAATATTGACATTGAACTCGTGAAACCTTATAGTATCGTGTTTGCAACTGACATTACGAATATTTTAAATAAATTAATTTGAATTCAATTTTGATATTAGTAAGGACTTTTAAGAAATATAGATACATAGAGTAATATTTTATAGCCGTACAAAATTAATCTAGTATAGTATCACTATGCAAAAATTAGTTGTATTTCCATTACATGCATTTTGAATACTTCATAATAATAGCCATATCTATTGTAAAAAATTTAAACTGCTCTAATTTTACCATAGTTGGAATAAAGGTAATAGAGGAAATTTGTTAACTTCACAGACGTCCCTCATTTTGCTGTTTCACATGTTTAATTATAACTTTTATAGTGATTATAAACGTATATGTATGTAGTTGATTTAGAAATGAGCTATGTATGCTATTTTATAACATCAGGGGAAAAGGCAGACAAATAAAACACATGATTCCCAAACGTGCCATGTGCATCCAAAAACACAACCCCACATAATTTAATAATTTTAACTGCCAAAATTTTGATAAAACAGGCAGCAGAAATTTCTACACAATCAATACTTTCATACATTCCTTTTGATGGCTTAAACATACTTTGATTTTGCCAGGTTCGCACTAAAACTAAAATCTTAAGTACAAATACAAGCATACAAATAGCCAAGTAGCTTTGTTGATGCCGTCTTTGCCCTCCATTTTGGCGTATGCAGTGCTGCGCTCTGGAGGAGGTGACGTTGCGAATATAACTGTGCGTGAACTCACATCATGTCATCATTTACCTACCCCACACTTCTCACTACTTACCAGCCTCCCCACTTCCTCACTCACGTTCAACCCATTCCTCACAGAGTACATTGAACTGGGACAGTCTTGTCTCGCACTGCTGCACATACTGATACACATTTCCATAGGTCTGTTTGGATAACTTATGGGTAGGTGATTTTATGTCCATCATGGTGATAATTCTTCAAGCTGTTGGTCAGTTGTTCAGTTGTTGTGGGAGTAACTATGGTTTTAAAGATAACTAAATATGCAAGAATTGCAGCATTAGTACCCCTTGGTCAAATCCCTTCATTAACACCAAAACAGAGCAGTCTTGCACTGGTTCCCAAGCAGTGCTATTTTGTGTATGCGCCAGCATCGTGGTTAGTTGGTCTTACGGTAGTCCCAATTTTCTCCGTGGTACAGGTGTATCAAATTTTATACCTATACTCCCTCAGCAAAAGTGGCCATTTCTGAAGTGTTGACACAACATCTGTGATGACTTATGTGGCACATAATACACCTGGTTCTCACATTTTGATAAGTTGCGTCAGGGAGGTGATGGGCATGACACAAAATATTAATGAACTCTGTTTTTTCACTGGGAAAACAACTCTATATGGGGAACACTGGCAGCACTGTTCTTACAAATAGCCAAACAAGTCGCACTGATAATATGTCAAACCGCAGCGTGGATACTTCAAGTAGCAAGGTGAGGTACAGTACCTGTAGCACATGTCTCCCATGAGTCTTCAGCTGTTGTCCTGAGCAGTATAAGACACTCAACAACGCTATCGCCAAGTCAAATGGTGTAGTGAGCAGTATGGCCAAACTGTCAGCCGTCTATATCTGGAAGTGTGACGAGGGCTTGGCCACATGGTGACTAAATGTGCTCATCCAAGGTTTCATCGAGGCTCTCCCAGCTTCAATATTGATTGGTTGTCGTAAGTTGCACAATTTCACTTTTGCGGTTACTGAAAAATGCCCCACATTTGGCGCAATATGTTGCAATTGAGGGGGTAAGAGGTGTGTGGCTGTGAATAATACATTAATCAAAATTATGTGGGATTGTGCTGCACTGGAATGTAAAAGTGTGTGCCACTGTAATTCTCAAAATGACATAATATACATGACTACCCCTACTTTTCCATCAGTAATGTGAATGCTATGAAGTGTGTGTACCGTATACAGTATACTCGTGTATAGTTGGCACCACAATTTTTTACAAGAAGTTCCAGGAAAAAAATTCTAGCATGTAAAAAAAATCGTGAGAGTAAAACCATGAAGCAGCACCAGGGAGACTTTGTATGATTGGTCAGGGGGGAAGGAATTAAGGAAACATGGCTGACAACAAAGAAAACAAGAGACAAAATATGACATTCACACTGGCTAGAGAGTGACAGCGGCGGAGAGGATGGAAGAGAGCCTAGAAAGGGGTGGGGGGTCGTTGTGGGTGCCAAGGTCGCTTGCTGCCTGCCTGCTTGCAGCCAGCTCACGCATGTGTGTGTGTGTGTGCACACTTACACAACAGTCCCCTCTTCCTCTTCAAGATAACATACCATGATAGTAGAGCAAGTTTGCCTTTTTAATTTACTGTCCAGAGCTGAGGAGAAAAAAATACTTATGAATGCAGCAAGGAGTGGCTACAAGAAGAGGGTTGTGCGACCCATGAATGCAGCAAGGAGTGGCTACAAGAAGAGGGTTGTGCGACCCCAACCACCACCCTGCGTTTCCTTCCCTCTCCTAGGAGGAAAAAAACAGTTTTTTTTTTTTTTTTTTTTCCCCCATGGGAAGATAGCTGATCATGAGACATCAAAATTAACCTTTCATATTGCTACCGCCTGCCACCCATGAACTTTCCTGCCATGCCAAACAAAAAAAAAATAGTGTTTTAGCAGTGACAGTTACAGCAACTATAAAGGGGAGGAGGATAGGAACAGGAAGAGGAGTAATGATGGAGGAACCCAATGATGAGAAAATTCTCTCTCTGTCTCCCACTCTTGACACTCACCTGTCATCCGCTAGTTTATGACAACTCCTCCACCTTCTCCCCCTACCTCCTTCCTGCCACAGCCTTTTTCGAACTGTCCCCCCCACTCCTTCTATTTTCCATGTATAGTGCGTGTATATATCGTCTCCAGAATATGCAGGACGTATGGGGTACGTTCGTGAGAAAAGCGAGGGCTCGGGTGGTGCCACGCATACTGGTGAGCTAAGCTGTCTATAGTAAAATGTGTCGTAGAGTGTGTGGAATTCGTACCACATGGATATTACTAGCAATGTTTCAGTAATTTACCGTACTTGAATTTGGCAGTTCGGGATTGTAACCACCGTCAGGCTTTATTTCCCGTGATAATCAGCAGCGATACCAAGCACAGATGCCTCTTTTGTCGGAATGATTTAAGATACTAGACTCTGATGCAGTAGGCATACTTAAATTTTCACACGCCTTCAAAGTATTGCAGAAGCCCATCAGTGTTGGATGTTTTGGTCTCATTTCAGCCATGTGGTTTGTTTGTTGCACAGCACATTGACTTAACATGTTATAAAACGCTTAAGCAAACTTCACGAAGCCAATACGCAGTGTTCTTTTGTGAAACTATTTCTTCCATGTTCCTACTCCACTTCTGAACCTACGAACCCTGAACTATCGAGTTTCATGTTTGTGACTAGCTACGCCTAACAGTAAGAGTGGAGGGGCCGAGGTGTAAATGACCTTAAATTCAATGCTGATGGTAAATGGTAGCACTAAAAGTAATGTCAGACATTGGGAGGAATGCTTATTATGATGATGTAGTTTTAGAGAAGGAGAAAGATTTTTAAATATTTGCCTGCTTGCCTAGCATTATGGTTTCAGCATGTTTGGGTAAAGTAAAACTAACAAGAGTTTTGTACAAGTTAACTTACACTTTGGTTGCTTGCCTTACAGGTTGAGAAAATAAGGGCTGCTTTGGAGAAGAAAAACTGGACGAGTATAGATGTCGGCTCGGTAGAACAGTTTCAAGGCCAAGAGAGATTGATAATTATAATTTCAACTGTCCGTTCTACACAGAAACTTGTTCAAGATGATTATAAGTTCCAGCTGGGTTTCTTGAAAAATCCAAAGGTGGGTTGCTGTACTGTTTGAATAAGTTACTGTACAGTTAAAAACATTATATATTTCACAGTCACATTGTACATTTTAAATATGGTTGTTTTTCTGTTCATGATAACTAGCCATTGGTAGACTTGCGATAAACCAGTCATTGTGATAATCAAGATTTTTATGAGGTAAAACAAATTTATTTATTTAATTTGGAAAAAAATTTTTTGTGCTACTTGATCCCAAAACAGAAGTCAGTGGCTAGAACCAGTCTGTTATTTAGACATCAGCTGAATTATGTTGCCTTGCCTGGGATCTTTCTGTAACCTGAAACTCACAAAATATTTGTATAATAAGCTGAGGAAGAAATTGTAAGTATACAAAAGATTTCAAGATTTCGGGCTTAAAAGGGAGGCTGAAGTAAGTTTACGTCCACATAGTACTTTTAATTGGGTAGTAAATTGTATGTGTCTCTATCTAATTTTATTCAGATTTATTGAATAGTGTAAAATATTTACAGAGAGTACATGTGCTTTAGAAAGCTTTGACATTTTTTAGTAAATTATTCGCCAGTCAAGATAGTTAAATTTATGTATAATTACGTACATGTTGATCATGGATGACTGCAATGTTCACTTGGGTGAACTTGTAGGTTTACCATACTTGGATGGTTTTACACAAAATGTCAGTATATATATATATATATATATATATCTGTTTCAACTAAACAATTTTTTTATATATATATTAAATTTTTGACTAGTGTGACATAGCATGGTTTTTGCTTGCACACTGGTGTTGTGGTGTAACTTGTTAGTCTCTGTTTAAATCTATCTGGCTAGATTGCTAAACGGAGGACAGTGTGTCAGTGACTTAAAACCTCAGCACTCTCTCGTCAGTTTGTTTGGCATGTGGCAAGATTGTAAAGTGTACCAAGGATACAAGTATAGAAGCTTATATTTAGGGATGACCTGCTCCCAGGTTTACACACAGCACACACACCACACACCACACTTCACACAAACACCACACATCACAACACACACAACACACACACACAACACACAACACACACACAACACACACAACACACACACA
>PNEQ01101655.1:0-25201 GCA_003012365.1 Medauroidea extradentata | reverse complement strand
CCTACACTATTTACACACCTCTCCCTGCAGTCATACATCATCAGTGGTTTAGAACACCACCAGCTGCTCTATCAATGCCCACAGAGTTCCTCTTAGGTCTGCGCGCGCTCTCCTCGCTGTCGCCGCCTGTAGCTGGCGCATCCAAGCTCGCACTCTTCCTGTACCTGCAGCATACACCTACACTATTTACACACCTCTCACTGCAGTCATACATCATCAGTGGTTTAGAACACCACCAGTTGCTCTATCACTGCCCACAGAGTTCCTCTTAGGTCTGCGCGCGCTCTCCTCGCTGTCGCCACCTGCTGTAGTTAGCACATCCAAGCTCGCACTTCTCCTGTACCTGTTGCACACACACTTTTCACTTAACCAGTGATATAGAAAGCACTTATTGGCAACTTCTCTTTCACCTTTCACCAAACAACAGTATATTTCATTAAACCCTCCTTTCATTGTGGCCGGCTGCTCAGGCCGACTAACAACATGCAGAAATTCGGCCTTTACACAACTTTCTGAAAAACCTTTCTATGTATATGAGTCACATCTGGTTAGGAACAGCATTTAAATAACGTCACAGGTGAGTGGCGTACACTAGTTCCAGACTCACCACTAGTGGCTACAATTGCGAAAATCTGTATTTTTACTGTCATTTAAGGTTTTAACAGTTTGACAGTGAATATGTCAAAAGACACAGGCATGGACAAAACACTTTAAAATGTAATATTATGTGATAAAATGATAGGGGCACCACTGAATACCACATAGAGGTGAGTTGTTTGCGAGAAGACTAAATGCGAGTTCAGTAGCTTGTGTCTAGAGGCTAGGGTTAGGCGACATAATGGCATAAGTGTCTTCAAACCCCGTCCTTTTTCCATGTGTTAATCTTGGTTTACTTTGATGTAAATCAAAATGATCTTTTTCCCATGATAGTTTCAGTAAGTGTTTTCAATAAACTCCAGCGTTGTGAGTTTCAATTTCATGCTCAAGTTTTACTGAAAAACGAAATTATAATTTGTTTAACCATAAGTTCTGAAAATGTAATTTAAAAGGATGTTGAAAAGTTACCAGAACATCGCAGCATGGACAAAAGGTAATTAGGTATCCTAATTTCATGAAGCATGGAACTCAACCATTGGTTACGTTGCCATCCTTACATCCATAGAAAATATTTTCTGTAACAACAATTATTTTGTCTTTGACATCATAAGTCGTAATTAGAGATCCTGAAATTTCGCGGGTTGAACTACCTGATGGTTGGCTTCTGCAGCCCTACATACACTACGTCCTCAACTACTTTACCATTGACTATTGCTCAAGAAGCTGGCCAATATGCACAAGTCAAGGTGTCGAGGAGGTCAAAGTTTTCATGCAGGTCTGCTATTGGTTTAGAATCTGTAAAGACAAGTTTATTTAACTCAGTCTCAATCACGCAAGAACTATTATACATTGAAGTTTGAGCTCTATACTTTCTTCAAATGAATTTGCGAAATGTATATGTCTTTGTTTAGAATGCCGTAAGCGGAGGTGAATTTGGCACACTTTTATACCATTTTCTTTTCCATATTTGTCAACTCTGTATAAATATTAATCAAACGGCCTGTTGTTATTTTCTGTTCGGAATTTACCACAAGTAAATGTCATTATTCAGGGCTGGCACACATGCGAAATATAATATTTAGTGATGTCCCAAATTCACCCAACGTGGCTAAGTAACCCCCCCCCCCTCCCAATCGCCACGGGACACGGTAGCCTACTACATGTTGGTTTATGATATGAGGTAGAGAAAACAGACGGGACCTGTTTCACAAAACTTACAAGTGACAAGTTACAAGTGTAGAGATGACAAGTGACAAGTTCTTGTAATTTCGGTTTCACAAATCTTTTGACAAGACTTGTAAAAATATAATGTTTTGACAAGTATGAAGGCTATTTTGACAAGTCAGCTGATAACTATGTTTATGTCACTATCTTGGCTTACTTAAACTTGTTTACGACGGGGAAAAGGGATTGCAATTTAAATATTCTCCAGGAAATAAATGACAGAAAATATGATCTATTTGGGCCATTTTCACCAAGTATCAGAAAGAAAAGTAAGTCGGACGCCTGGATTTCCATTCATAAATGAGCAAAGGCATTGAAAATAGTTGGCAATATCAAAGACTGGCAATATATCAGAGGCACATTTTGGCTAAACCTTAGGAAAATAACTTTGGTAAGTAAAATATATATTTTAAAACCTTGAAATAATATGATCCCTATAAAATACAATCATAATTTAGTAGTGTAGTTATTTTGACAAGTTATCAAAACATAACCTGTGAGATGCTGACAATAAACAATTGTGTTTATAGGCTAAAGTAGATAACGCAAAAATCACTGGAAGTGGAGGAGGCTCAAATGCTGTTTTAAATGACATTAATTTAATGGTTCTGCAAATTTTGGGGTAAGAATCACCCTTCATAAGTGGTCTCGGGGTACCTAATTCCTTGGAAGATGATGCAGACCTTGAACACTCAGCGGCTGTTTCAGTACATTGTGAGTTATCTGAGCCAGTAGTTGCACACGCATCGGCAACTAACAGTGCCAATGAAAGAGGTTCACAGTTATTTGGCGGAAAAGGTATGAATCTAACATTTTGGTACCTTTACGTTATATGAGTATTTCAACATTCACAATGATTTTTATTACTTTCCACCAAAGTATTTAGCACACATTTTGAGCACGGTTGAGAATAGTGTTAAAGAAAATGTAATATAGTTGTTTACATCACACAAAAATACCTCTATGACAGTTTCCATTTATGAATCAAAACCTGCGTACAATTAACTTTTAAAAATGTGTTTGTTGGTTTTATTCACCCATTTATCAGAATTATGTACCAAAATCAAAATTTTACTTTTGTAGGGTAGATAATTAAAAAAATTAAAGATGAAATTTGGTATGTGGCACGTGCAACAATAACAAATAAAAAGGACAGTCATTTTTTAAGTTAATTATATTTCTGATGCTTTCTCACACAATGATACTAAAATTATTGTAACCAGGCCCAGAATTGTCGTAGGCTAACACTGTTGTGAAGGAATTTTGTTTTGTATTATTATTATTATTATTTTCAGAAAAACGACATTATCTTACTAGAAGAACTGAAAAGCATAGTGCTTTTCTGGAAAATGAAGAACTCCGAACGAAAAAACTGAAACTTCAGGTAGAATATATTGAAATGTAGAACTACAAAACACGCCTCGAAATTCATGAGTTGGAGACACGACTGTCGTTACCCACAACGGGGTATACAAGAGGATTAGAAGAGCACATGGGAAATACAGGAATGGGTGATAGAGTATTTGTTATAGGTGATAACAATGTCATTCAAATTGAAGATGGGACGCAGACCATACTTTTGAATATGTAAAAAATTAATGTTTAAACATATTTGTTAAGTGCTTCTTCTCGGAAGAAATGTCAATGTATGCAACAAAATACTTTCAAGTAAAATAACTTCTTTATCTTCGGAAATGGTTTATTATTTCTTGCAAACAGTTGCGTCCCGCAACTTGTTCTCCTCTAGCATTGCCCTCTTCAGCTTCAGGAACAGCATTTTCTTCAATTATGTTTTCATTATATTGGGCATCATTATCTTCTTCAGTATTGCGAGCTATGTTGCAAAGGGCTGCACAACACAGAAAAATATTCCCTGCAAATATAGGATCAACACGTAGGTAAATAATACATGGAAATTTTTCTCTTAAAACTGAAAATGCATTTTCTATAAGCCTGCGGGTCTGCTTGTGAAATCTCAAAAATCGTCCCTCAGCTTCATCATTTGCATTTTTAACAAATGGAGGAATAAGCTATTCTTTCAACGGATAGGCACTATCACCAAGTAATATACCATTACCTATAGGTCTCCAGCCTGTTGGCAACCTTGCATGTAGGATACTATTTCGCAACACACGTGCATCGGGGACACTTCCTGGCCAGTTCGCATCGACATAGAAGAACTGTAAATTTCGACCAAACACATCCATACAGTTGATATAATGATTCCCATGTCGATCAACGAAAGCTGCTTCGTTTTCAGTCGGTGCATCTATCTATATTAGTGTTCCATCTATCACACCACATACCACAGGCATTCCACCTATTTCATGAAAATCCTGACACACACACTGTGCATATCATTAGGCCATTTCACAAACTTCCGCAATAACACTTGATTTACACTTCTTACAACTGAATGTACTACTCGTCATACGGTAGCCTTCGAAACGCCATGCATGTCTCCAACTGAGTGGTACTGTCCTCCTGTACCCAACCAATGCAATGCTATCAAAACTTGTTGTTTAACCGACACAGCATGACTTCTAATTGTAGCATGTTCCAGGTTATGACCAAGCCTATTTAACAACATCTCCATGTTTTCAGGATGCATCCTCAAACGTTCATTGAATTCGTATACAGTCTCATTATCGCAATTAATTATTGGTTTATATATTTTCCTTCGCCTAATGTTGACAACATCTCGTTCTTCTTCACTATCGGAGGACCACATACTACACGTCATATACTTGTCACCTATTTTACTCAGTTCAGCAGACTTGTCGCTTTTCTCCAAAACAAATCATTTCCTTGACCAGCACTAGTTGCTTTGTGAAACACATTACTTGTTAAACAGCAAACAAACACCTGCCAGAACAACTGCTTTTACTTGTCACTTGTAACTTGTCCTAGTCGTTTTGTGAAACAGAAACTTGTCAAAGCAGACTACATTACTAGCGCTACACTAGTAGTAAAATACTTGTCACGTTTGTGAAACGAGCCTCTGGTGGAACTCGTGGAAGGACTTCTAAATAAGAAGAGGAAGAACTGACCTGTGGTGGGCACGGGCAGAAGAAGCAGGCGACCTCCTAGCTAAGGACGGAGATGTCTGCGTGGCTTCCTCAGCCTCACGGAACAGGTCGCTGTAGTAGTAGGGTGAGGGGTTGCGGCGGGCTGGAGGAACCCGTGGAAGGACTTCTAAATAAGAAGAGGAAGAACTGACCTGTGGTGGGCACGGGCAGAAGAAGCAGGCGACCTCCTAGCTAAGGACGGAGATGTCTGCGTGGCTTCCTCAGCCTCACGGAACAGGTCGCTGTAGTAGTAGGGTGAGGGGTTGCGGCGGGCTGGTGGCACCCGTACAACATCGTCGTCTACCTCCTCAGCGAGCTGGTGCAGCTCATCTTCGTCCTGGTCGCCCACACGTATTATAGTGACGCAGTTCACTGTCACTGGAGGCTGCTGTTGGTGTAGGTGGTGGTGGTGGTGGTGGCAGTGCACGTCCGCTGGTACACCCACGTCCTCGTACACCCCACCTTCATCTTGGTCCTCTGGGGTCTTGCCCTCAGACGAGGCGTCTACGAACACAACAGCACAGTCGTCATCATAACTTCCTCTCCTATCTGTACCTTCTAGAGTAAATTAAAGAAAAAACTCGTGCATTTGTTCCTTTCTCAAAGGGCACACTTGTTACCACATGATGTACTACTAGTAATAAAGTTATAATTTTGTACTTTCTTATAAGTTCTAATTCTGTTCGGTGTTACATGTTGATGTGAATATGTATACAGTGTATAATATACAGAAACAAACACAAAATTGCACACCACGCGAATCCCGGGCTAAAGTAGAGACGGAAAATGTAATCTGCAGAATGTTGTACGATGTACGACATTTTACGTGCACAATGTGGCAACATAGCACGGAGAAAGTCCAGATATTATTTACGCACATTAAGTCATGTAAACGCCAAAACATGTTTAAAATGCTCCGGATTTGAACCTGCACCCATAATATGCACGTCTAAACAGTAGTAGTAAGATAAATTTATATATATATATATATATATATATATATATATATATATATATATATATATATATCCAAATGACTTTGGACATGGGGTGGCTTTGCAACAGTTTGATATTATTTTTATTTTCGAAGTTTGTCAACTGTCAGTACATTTAAATAAAATTTCAGGTGGATATTAATTATGATTTGGAATTTACCGCAAGAAAATTTCTTTATTCAGGGTGACAATACATTCGAAAAAGCCATTCCATGTGTCAAACATCCTCTCCCTCCCAACTCCCACCCCCCTGTCTTGCGGTACCTATATACAATTTTACGTAGGTAATAACCTTAGCTTATGGCTAACTGCATACCAAAGTGGTTTCCCACTATACAACAAACTCGGAACAATGAGGCGACCAGTAACGCCACAACAGAGGGTTGGCCACATCTAACAGTGATAAGCTTGTACTGGCTGAAACATGTTGTCACCTCCTAGAGTGCCGGCTGCATCTTACTCCCCTAGCGACGTCACGTCCCTGCGGTATTACAGTTGGCAGGGGAGGCGTGGACGAACTGAAATCTGACCGTGTTGACACCCTCGTGGTGCGACGAGGCGAGAGCTGCCCATCCCGCGAGACAGGCGAGCTGAACCCCCCCCCCCCTTCCTTTCAATCCATAACCCTAAATTCCTGTCTTCACCCTCACCGACCATTAGATATCCTTTACTACACCGTTCCTTCCCAAGCTTATTTCCTCATTACACAGTGGAGCAAATAAAGCCACTGTTACAATTTCTGCTATAGGCCCTAAATGTTTTAATACATACGACCTACTACTACATCTACCCATGAATGGCAAATTAAATATTTTACACAAATAAACTCGTCGCATCCTATTTCGGTGGACCAACTTCGACAGATTCTACCTCACGAAAAAATATGCAGAAAACATACTGGATAGCTGGTACTTAACTGAATTTTAACAAAGTAATAATCCCTCTAAAGTTTAATTTTGAAACTGTATTTTCTCAAAATATCGTGCAGTTACAAACATTTACAATGCTTAGAACAGGTTTATTGATATTGATACCTTTAACCCCACAACAAACACTTATTAGTAACTTCCAGTTTAACAAATATAGTAGGGTAGCCATACTTGAGCAGAATATATTTGAAGACAATTAATTGAACATCATAACACGCGTAACAAAATCATTCCTCTTGTTGCATGTGTGCAGACACACAGTTTGCGTTCAAAACGAATTTGAAGTTGTGTTGGCGGTAACACTAGACTACCAAGCACGTTAGTACATAATTATAAACCTGCATTCTTGCCCAGGTATCAGGCGAACACGCATGTACATGTTCCAGTAAACTAAAGCGGACATTTTTGCTGAACACCATAACATCCACCTTTTTCCAGAACCATCTCAAAGTTTTAATTTCCAAACCAATACAGCAGTGTGTAAAACACCTGGCAGGCAGACGTCACTCACAACTCCCAAGAAGTAAGGGTTGCAGGTATCAGCAAGACAAAGAGAGAGGTATGACTCATTGTCGTTGATTGTCGTTTACAAATGGTGTATATGACAACACCTTCTAACAGTAAGATATTACAAGTCTACGTACGAAGATTTCAATCATAGGAGACTCGAGAGCACGGGATTTATTAAGGCGTCTAAAGCATGAGTATTAAAATAACAATGACGTTAAGTGGTATTGATCTCTACCACCTTGAATTTTTCTGGTTCTTCTCGATAATTTCTGTTCCAGTCGATGAATCAGAATTTTTGTCACGACAAGGCATAGATACAAAACTTAATCGATGTTCTGTAATTGCTGGAACCATAATATATTCATTAGTTTGCAATGGGAAACAGCTGAACAGGAAAAATTGCTTTATTTACGGGAGCAACTACAGAGGCCTAATATTAACAGAAAGAATGCCATATGGATTCCAAAAAGTGAATGAAACAATAAACTATGCCTTGTTAGCGTGAAAAAAGTGAAACAATGTGTCTGTTCCCTGATTTATAAGAAAAACCGTAAAACCGATCTGACAGGGATCAATCCCCCTTAAATGATGCGTGGAACAGTGAAGAGTAAACAGTAGCAATTTAATGTTGTATAACTACTTTGACATCCACATCTACTACAGTACCAGATCCATATCCTGTGTAAAACTCGACCCGTGTATGTTATTTCAGCACAGATGAGGTAACTATACATTGAAAACGGCCTATGTGAATTGGTTATTATTGTCAAATACTTTGAGCTGTAAACGCAAATTTTGGCCGAATTCGTCCATAAACCAAGAATTTTTTAAAAAATATTCTGGACTGATTGTGGTCGAATTATATGTTAAAAAGTTCAACTCACACATGTACTGTACTGCAATGCGAATTGAATTTACGCTTTGATCAAAACATTTACATATTTATTCTAAGAATGTCAAAATAGCGGAAATAAAACAATCCGATATGACGAGTGTTGCCCAGTTTTAAGAAGGAATTTTACGATATTTGCTCCTTAAAGTGGTGAAAACTATACTAAAGTTGTTTTTTGATTAATCGTCGATATAGCTCAAACCCATAAGGCTATCGTTGTAATTTTCACTTCAATTAAGTATTTATAAAAATATCGAAACTAATTGCATTATTTCTTAATATTCCATTTCTTAGGGGATGAAAATACGTGATAAGTGTTCTCGGGCGTTACTTCATACTCCATAGCTACCGAACCAGTCGATATATCAAAGATAATTTTTATTCATGACGATACTTACGTAACTACTCAAAAAGTCATTTCAAAGTTTTTTTTCTTCCAAATTCGTCACAAAAGATGATTTAATAAAGTGATAAGTAGTTACGGTTATTCATATAAAAATACATAACCCACTGATTTTTTTAACGGATAATATTTTAATTCAGTATGATACACATTTAAATGTCTAAAATTCAGTTTCGTAATATTTCGTATTGAACACGTATAGGGGTGGAAAGTGGTGGTAAAATGTACTTCGAACCCTAAGGGGTATCGCCTTAAGTTTTCTTGTCAGTTTGGTACCTACACAAATGCATAAAATGAGGTTTCATGATTTTGGCAATCCATCCTCTGAGAGAGCGAAAAGACATAACATTCGTCTTATATTTATCTAATCATTTGAAATACTTCGATGTTGTTCATTCCCGAATTACGCTCACGTAAATGCAAAGAAGTTATATGTTTCTTTCCCAACTAATCAAGTTTGTAAATACTTCGTGACAGAATATCGGAAAAGCAGGTATGTCTATCAAAAAATCCTACCGATACAAAATATGATACAATATGTTTGTTTTCAAACCTATGTATTATTATTGATTATTTTAGCTTCCTTTCCGGATAAAAAAAGTAGGCTTATGAGATACCCTTCCTGTCTGTGTGTCTGTATGCATGTTTGTGTGTGTCCGTGTGTAGATACGTGTGTGTGTGTGTGTGTGTGTGTGTATCCCCTAAAAACTTTTGAACCAGTGGGTCAAATTTCATAAAACTTTGAACACATATAATAATTTGTAATCTAACTTGAATTTTCTATGTTTCGTTTACGCCCTGTTCATATTTTCAAAATGGTGACCATTTTAACATATTTCGATCAAGACTGTACTTTAAAATTTCACCAAACTTGGTAGACGTATACTATATTCAAAACTGACTTGAATTTTGTGTGTTTTGTTCAACCTATGTTCATATTTTCAAAACGGCGGCCGTTTTGATATTGTTAGCATAGTGTTACGTACCTTAGGAAATCTTTTTCAGAATTTCACCAAACTTGGTTCCATTTGCATTGCGGTACAGTACATGTGTGAGAGATGAATTCTTAACATATAAATAGACCACAATCAGTCCAGAATTTTTTAAAAATATATAGTTTGTGGACTATTTGCAGCCACAAGCAAGGCTTACTTGAACAGTGTGAGTTTCGTTCATCCTGTGTTCGTATTTTTTTTTTTTTTTAATTGCGGCCTTTTTAAATTTTTAGCGCTGATGAAATATTTTGCAGGAAATTCATCAAACTTGGTACACATACAACATATAAAATTGACTTGACGTTTGCCCATCCCGTTTAACCATTGGTAATATTTTGAAAAGTGGTAATTATGTATTATTATGATAGAATGACGCCTTAGACAATTTTTTCCTGAATTTCATTAAACTGGGTACTCTTATATTACTTAGTAAGCTGGCCTATCTTTAGTATATTTTGTATATAGTATGCCTAAATAAATTTTATAATTTAATATTCCCAGATTACCTAAACAATTTGAACATTCAGGGTTAATTTTCACCTTCTTTGAGGAAAGTAGGCTTCTCAGTTATGCTGGCAGATTCCTGTTAAATTAAGTAAATGTTCCGAGATGCTCTAATTCGTAAAACTTTAGAAAAATTTTACTGCTACGAGGACGAATAACTACGTTACGTAACGCAAGTCACAAGCAAGACAAACACACATGAACATATCGTAGAATGTACATCTCAGGTTCGTTTTATAAATGAAAATGTTGACCGACATTGCATTTAACATAAACAACCTAAAAAATCCTTAGTACTGTTAAAATTATAGAAGTATTATACGCGGTCAAAAAATAAATAAGTAGCATTAAAGGTTATCATGTGTTGTGAGCAAAGCTGTGGACTGACAGCCTCTGTGTGAAATAGCAAATACATTATGAGAACGTAAACAAGGTAGATGCGATACTGTTTGTTTAATACATTTAAGGAGTCACAATTCAAACAGATCCTAATAACGCCAAGCTTAAGACTTTGTATAAATGCATTAAAATGAATTTAATAATAACAGAAACTACATATTCAGACAAAAAATCTTGGCGTTTAATTTTTAACATTCCACGCCCTGTTTAGTCAGTACCAGCCCAGATTTTTTTTATATGTAACATTGTCTGAATATACATTAATTTTAATCATCCCTTTCCTAAACGGTTTGGCACACAATTTATTTTAACTTATTGTACAGTACTTAAATATTTAAAAAAAATTTTAACAAGTTAGTATGTATGAACAATTATAAAGTAATATTTAACGTGAAAAATATAACAAAAATATTAATATATTAAAACCATAAAAAAGCATACTTGTTCTGGCGATATGTAGAGGGAACACTAATATACACAAGCGCATGAGAAGAACTATTTTTTAGCAGGTAATTTAAATAGACATATGCATTGCAACGTAAAAATTTTATTTTAGTCTCTAGTGCACAGCGTACACATCCGGATATAATTGAGCAAGTAAAACTACGATTTTAATTGCAAGACCAGTTTTCCTTGGTGCAAATATCGTCCGAATGGAAGCCATTAGAATAAACGGTAGGTTTAACAGTTTATAACGTTGGGAAACAATTTATTTTTGTCCCAAGACACATGCTAGTTATTTTTTGGATATTTATTAACGAAATGTAAAGACTTTACGGTTATAGTAATTATAATATTTAATAGCGAATTTCCAAGATTAATGAAAATTTACAACCTATTACTAAGGTGTAAATTAGCTTTCAGATATGCTAGTACAGAAAAGTTTATGATTTCATTTCTACATAGGTTCTGCATAATTTACGGATATTCTCCTCCGACCAACTGACGGCTGACAGGCAGTTAACAACGTAAGTTGCTTGATGGTGGAAGTAATAGAGGGAACGGGAGGTTCAGGGAGGGTTCTCCATCTCGCCAGATGTGGAAGCGCCTCTAGGGAAGCAGTTGCAGGACTTTCGCGGCCCGCCAGTTGTCCTGACGTTGACGGATGGTAGGTTCGACTGCAGGCTATTGGATCTACACGCGAGAGAGAAAGCGACTACAAATTGTACCTCTGTGGTTTGCACAAAACTTCCTAGTTATAGCTCGTATTATTTATTTAACAATTACGATTAATGTTTTATAGCACTTCTCAAGAATTAAATACAGTTATAATAACAGTCATTATTTTGTGGAGCTAAGGACCCTGTTTACGCGAAAATATTTTTACGGCACTTTGTTTCAGGGCCTTATGTACACATCTGCAGCTCTGCTTCGCGGTAATTGCCAACGTGGGTTTGTATAGATGCGTCTGATATTTGACTGTGCCAATCAGAAGAAACCACACAACTGCCTTTAGCAGGGAGAACCCGAAGACGCTGTGAGAAACAAATATCCTATCATTGACTTTAAAGCAGAGCTAAAGGTGTGCACGTAAGGCACTGAAACAAAGAACCGATAAAATATTTTCGTGAAGGTCAAGGGTCCCTATATGTAACAACCGATTCACAGTTTCTTGATAACCATATATGTTTAACGCTTTTCTTTGTCAGACTAAAATGATTATAGGATATGTAATATAAAAAAGAACCACAAAATAGGAGACAAAGTATGTAGGTAGGCCTACTGCTTGACTTGACGTTTTTGTTCAAGCAGTACCTTCATTCTTTGTCCCCTATTTGTGGCTCTTTTTTAAGAAACCAATTTTTAAATTCTATAATATATACATACATTTAACCAGTTTTAATCACTGCGAGGATAATCTGAAATTAAGATTTTAAATGTACTGATAAATAGAAAAATCGAATATGTGCTAGATAACAGGAACCGTTGAATTTCAAGAATGTCATTGTTTGTGTTGTTCTTTGCGTTTTTCGCGTACATTTCATTGGTCATTTCTAGACTTTTTTTTTTTTTTTTTTTTCATATTTAAGTATTTTATACTTATCGTTTTGCGTGGTTTTTAGATACACAACTGTAAATATTTTTGAAATTGTCAGTCATGTATTTGTCAAAAACGTATAGAATTTTCTTATAGTTTAGTTCTGGGTATTCTGCGACTCATCAACGTTCACTCGCAGTTTCGTACGTCAGGAAAATTATTCAGTTTGTAATTTTTAACAGAAACTATAAAGCTACGACATCAGTAGGAAAGACATTCTCTTTTATGATCGATCTTATTGCAAAAAACGTATTTTAGTTTTTAATAAAATGGGAATGAAATGTATACTCGCGGGTTTTAATTAATTACGCACACACAAAATATCTTCTGACTTAAGAGGTTTGTAGTTGTCTATTGCTGTAAGCACAAGAGCTCACACAACGACAAATACATAATTGTGAGAACTACATACAAGATAAGCATTGCCCCAAAATCTCACAACCGTTTAAATAGTTTTCTAAAAAGTTCAACAGTATCAAACTGAGTGTAAAGTAAGTGACCTCACTGAATGGCAGCTACTGTAAGGGGGCAATTCTCGAGAAAGGACGTGTAAACAAAAAAATGGGTGTAAATATGTTACAGGAAATAATTTACAGTTGTTTTAGATTGACAATTACCGATTATACGCACAATAAATTAACACAGGTAGTTAATGCATATATTCCGAATCAATCGTCGAAAATATCCTGACAAATGAACGGCAAAATTCTTTAGCCATTAAAAATCAGAACAGTTGGGCACAATTAAACAATTTCCTAAATTATTACAGTACTTACAATACACGACCTAATTTAAAATATTAAAATTTCGGTTGAAGTTGGATTTCAATAATTACACATAGCACAACAGACTCATTAACCTAACCATAACAACTCGTGGGTTTATAAGAAGTATTACTACTGAAACGTATTTCGAACTGTCCGTTAACCTTTCGGAATATGTAGACGTTTCTGCGAATGTAATATGTCAGTTTTATATTTCGTAAACATTAAATTTCCCTCTCACGCATGTGAATTTTACTGCACACTCCGGTTAACAAGATTGAGAATATTTAGGCTTATGTATATTGATAAGGTAAATTTAGCTTTAATGTTTACAATGGCGTGTGTATTACATGTTAGTAACTTACAATTTAAAATTCTATACTTCAGAAAATTAAGGAATTTTACGTCTTTTTACTAGGCACATAAAAGCTAAGTGAAGAGGAAATCGATGATCATACCGTCCCCTAAAGAAATTGGTAACTCAAAACTGTTTCATCCTGGCTGCCTGGGCCTGCAAAAGTTACTCACACACATGCCGTTATCGCCAAATGTTCGTGTACCGAGAGCCCTCTTGAATAGATAACATAAACACTCCTGTAAAACTTACTAGGTCACTATCAATGTCCGCCTCTTATTTTTTCGTGATCTGATACGCGCCAGAATTATATTGTATTAACCACAATCTCTGTGTTATCACTGTTATTTACCGCTACAGTTGTGCAGTGGATGGCTAACAGACACTGGAACATTCATGATGATAACGGCCACAGAATTACCAAGATAGTACGTGAGTACAGAAGCCCTCGCGAAACAAACAGTTCGTGAAATCCAGTCATTACATATATATATATATATATATATATGTTTACACACACAAAATGTGCGTGCGCGTGTATGTGTGAATGTAGACCAAAATTATGTATCTTCATGTTTTGTATTTCAAATATTAAGTACGTTTCCGCAAAATTTAATTTGTAAATGTTTAAAATATTTTGTAAAATAACTTTCCGAGATTTAAAAGTGAACCACGTCAACACACAATATACCTCACGTTATGCACAGAGAGAGTTAAATATTGTATTTGTTTGTTTGGAACATGAAATGTCAAAAATGTTTATACGCCTTAAGAAATGCTTGTAGAAGGAATAAAGTGAATTAAATATGGCCGTACACCACTCCTCTTAACTGCGACCTGTCTTAAAGTGATATCTATATTTTTAATTCTCTACACGTTCTTTTACCTTATGAAAAATTCTAAACCTCATTTAAACGTTTCTTCAGTGAGGCAGTATCTCACGTAACTCCCTATGGGCAATTTGTGCGTCATTGTGTCGACATTATATGTATGCTATGTACGGCTGGTCATTTATTTGCTGTGCTTACGTAAACAATTACATTGTTTTTAGTTGTATAAGATGCATTTGTTCTAGGGCTTTGAGTGCTACTTCTCAGCTGCAAAGATGCTCACAATGACTGACGCATGTCCTTGGATGCGATGGTCACCCTGACTCCTATCGATATGAAACAGTGCCGGGATAGGCTTAAGGCTGTTCAAGTGAGATCAAATCATAATTTTATATCTTTATGAAATATTGTTAGTTTTGTAGACGATACTTCTGAGTTCAATTTACTCTTACGAAACAATTTTAGCTCTCATAGTATTCTCATAATGGTGCGACAAAGTCAAAATTTGCTTATTTTGCTGTCATGCAAATAGTAAAAACCAACTAACCTACTTAAAAAATAATAATTTCCTACGATATTACATCCCATGAGTTATTCAATAAAGAATGTAAAAGACCATAACGTAATATTGTAAATTTTTTAAAAAATCGCGGAAGTACAGGGAAAAAAGCTAAAAATTCGGAAATTTTTTAAAACACAAAAACAGGTCACGGGATTTTAGAAAAATGTTTTATTAAGTAGCCCGTGGCATGTTAGTTCACTGTGAATTATTTCACTTACATAAGTCATATGGTTTTCACTATTTGCATGGCAGCAGAACATGCAAATTTTTACTTTGACGCACCGTTATGAGAAAAGTAGGAAAGCCAAACTTGTTTCATAAGAGGAAACTGTACTCACAAGCATCGTCTACAAAACTAACACTATTTGATATAAATGTAAAATTATGATTATATCGCACTTGAACACACTTAACTTTACGCAAGGAAACTGAGTGCGTAGCAAACATTTGTAATCTCAGATGTATTGATTTGGAAATTGACTCCTTTAAACATAACACACCATTATGTTCAATAATATATACTTGTCAAATAGTATAGGATTTATACGATCGGTAAGGTTTTACGTCAGCGAGGTCATCAGATAAGGTGAAGTACAACTTGTCACAACGGCAGGAACTGCAAGACGAATCAGTCATGGCTGTAGTTAAGAATAGGCAAGTAAGTGAGATTTGCATCTCGTCGATATCAAGGTCAGTAGAGACGGTGACACACACAACTTAGTAAAATGATGGGAGTTGGAAGAAGAGTCGGCCAAGGTCTTCTGGACCCTGGAACCAAACCAGAATCTCCCAGAATTAGTCTCCACAGCGTTACCGTTGCACCAACTTATTTTTCAGCACAGGAAACAGCAGACATCGATTGCTTAGTATGCTTCGCCATCCAGATGCACGTATAGATGTTCTTCATTTGTATTCCAACCTCTGCTTCTCTTTAGAGTGGAGGGCCGGGCGGAAGATGAACTCTGGACCTCGGAGGCCGGAGATGGAAATACGTCCCTTGTGCGACTGACTGTGCCTTTTATACTGCTGACTGCGGGTTGCGGGTGTTCCAGGGGCAGGCAGGCGGCGTACAAGAGGAAGAGAGGGCTGAGTAAGGCGGAAGCAGTGAAAATGGGAGAAGGCACTCTGGTTGGTCCCTCACGCCACTTCTTCCACCCGCAACCCTTCTTCTTCAACCCCCTATAACCCTGGCAACCCTCCTTCACCCCTGGAAGCCGGCCTTGCCCTTACCTAGTTCCCGCCACAAGCCGGATACTGGCCGCCAGCAGCGACCGAACTACCGCTGGAGTCAGGTGTGGACGTGGGAGGTGGCTGGGCGAATAAAGAAGAGGAACAATAGACCCCGAGTGTTTATGCTCACTGCTCGGCCGCGCAGTTTAATACTAACTGCTCCCTTGTGCTCCTAGCAGCTTACAGTTCACCCTGCTTCCAATGTAGAACACTTCACCTTCCTTCTCTGCACCACTCCGGGAACACGCAACGTGCTCGCGAATTTTATGTTAGGAAATACCCTGGAACATACGGTTTCACTTTATATTGTGTTTCGGTTTTGTATAGCTACATAATGATTATTTTAACCATTGTTTTCTTATGTACACCATCCAATACTCTTTCCCTTATTCAGTAAGCAATCCATTAAATTAAGCAAAGCTTGTTAAATTGTATTGTTTATGATTTCTACGAAATACTGTAATGTCCCAGTAAATCCCTTACCTACAGTATTAATATTTGTAGTTTAGGTTGATAATTTTCTTGACGTTTTAGAAACTCTATACTTCGTTACGATTAAAAAACATTTTTTGCCTTTAAAACAGCGATTACAAAAAAAAATTACCTTGATGTTGGGAAAGTAAAAGAACAATAATATGGATACACAAATTATTTTGCTGACGCATGACATTTATTATGGTAGATTCAGTAGTGAATCTAGAAACATTTTTGCTAGTAATTTTCCAGCATCAGTTGTTCTTATTAAATATGAATTTGTAATAGTTTCTATTATGTCGCATTAAGCTACATTTCCAACACATTACACGCTTCAAATATTCACGCATTACTTGACAAAGTAAGGAGGTGTATATTATTTTTATTTTTCTCGAATCCTACGAATTGTCGGTTTTTCTTTTGTTGCAATTAGTGAATCGTTTTAAACCAATATTTCACGTTTTTCTTTTGTTGCAATAAGCGTATTGCGTTAAATCCATTTCTTATATCACGACACAATTTTTAGGATCATTTTACATAACTTCAATACAAGTTCGATACAACCACAAATATCTGAAAATGATTTTACCAGCCTGTAACTAAGAGAAGATATGTGTCAGAGTTGAACCAATGTTGAGGAATATTATACAACAAATTAACATATTGCAGAACTTAATTACAGAATACGATTTTTAAATTGCAAAATGTTTGCCGAAGTTATGATAAATAATTATTGAAATCTTGACCCACCTTCGTCCTTACGTAGTATTTGCAGCGTTACGGAAAGTGCTATGACAAACAATAAACAGATTAAGGTATGTTACTATTTAATTAACCTTGTCTATATGACTATAGTCTTGTCACTGGTTTAATACTCGTTGTAATAAATTAATAGTAAACGTCAAGTTTCGTATAATATTAATCAGCGGTTCATGCAATAGGTATATATAAAATCGTGAATATTGAAGAATGCTGCACGGCTGTCATATTTTTTGTCAGGTTTGTCCACTTCCCGTGACCAGACCATACATTAAAAAAAGTAATAAGTTCTGATGTAACTTCTAATCATTATTTAATTTATTCAGTTTCTAAATTCTTAAAATATATACACAATGCCTTCCTGGCGATTGTTATACGTTTACCTGATAGTGTAAGTATGCTATTTAATAAATTTGTATTTAAACACAGATGGACTCGTGCACTACTCAGAAGGTAAAAAACTAATTTATGTCTAGATGAAAAGGTCCTCGCCATTGCTACGTATCGGAAATTGGGTTTTTAGCAGATTAGCGTCGGCATCACAACTTCTTCGGGTAAACGGACAACGTCAAATAACAAGAACAGAACAATGTAACATCAACAACCTTGACATGTTTAAGTGAAGTTTAATACTAGGATACTGGAGTTTACTATTGTCGTAGATTATGCCACAACAGAGCATTACTCACGAGAACTGAGACCCATTGCACAGTTCTTTCAAAGATCACAACTGAGTTAATCATATCCTACAGAAAATTAATTCACCGCCGGAGTTGTGTGTTTTCACAGAAAACTGGCTATGCAAGTGACATTTTAATACGCGCTTGGCTGAATAACATCCATTGATAAGACAGCAAGATGAATAATTGTTACTTTTTGAACTAAACTCCTCGGAAAACTAACCCTGACTATTAAAAGTATGAGACGTATCAAAATAACCCAAAGTAAAAAAGAATGTTCAGAACAGAAGTATACTTAAAATTATGTAGGCTACTGATAGGTATTATATTACTCTCGAAGTCTCTAAATTGCTTTTTACTCTCCATTAAAGAGCTATAGCTAATTTTTTAAACGAGAACACATTTAGAACATTACGTCAGATAGACAATATTTATTGTTGTAGATATTTATAGTTAAGAATACAATCTTTTTAAAAACTGAGTATTAAAAATATATTATGTGACCTTCGAACGATTCCTCCAATGGGTTAGTGTTATATAATGTTGATGTTATCTTTGAAAGAACTGTGCAATGGGAGTGCATGACTGGATTTATTTGCTTGGACATACAGAGTATGTCCAAGCAAATAAATCCAGTCACTGTTGATGTCATTCCCACAAAACTCTACAGTTTATTGGTATTATTGTGATAACAACTATAAATGTGCATTCATATTTTATGAGTTAAGAAATTAAATTTGTTCTTGAAAGCTAAGCTCCAAGTAAACTGTTACACTCTGAGACAGCCGACGAGAGGCGAATGTAACAATATGAAAATGTATCTAGTTCAACACATGAGAAGTGGGTATTATAATGCAGGGGCACAACAACTCAAATTTCTAAGGGACGTGGGGTAAACGTAAACATTACTGTTCTATGTTTAATTTTTAAAGGGGTACAATGGACACAATTATTGATAACAGAGTATTGCTTCCATTTGACGACATTAAACTATGTATTATATTACTAAGATAAAGAAAATGTCAAATTGTTGTATGTAGACCGGCAGATTGTTAGGCTAGCCCCTGCTTTACGGATTCAGAGGATGCAATATACCCTGTTGTCGCACATGCGCGGGCTGGCGGATGTCCGGTGCACGGCACACGGGAAGATCATTAGGATCAGCCGTTATTGCCGACGGCCACAATGGAGGGGTTACAGGGATAAGGCGACTAGCGGGATTGGGTTGGGGGATTACGGCCCCTTCACGAACCCCCACCACCCACCCACGTAAACCTCACTGACAATGGCGCTCCAGGACAAACGGGACAAAAATAGAAAGAATTACACCCGCGAGGACCGGACACTGCAGATGACATTCTCCGTAGAAAGCCACGAGCTCACGAATATAAACTCGAGTTATTATCGCGCACCGTCGGCTGTTCTCTATTATGAAACATTTTACAGATTTTTAACTCCCACTTCTACCTCCTTCCCTCAACCTAACGTATATAGCAAACTACAGAGTGTCCGAAATTTATGTACCTTTTAAATTTTTTGTGATTGCTGGTGAACCGGGCATAGGTGAACCTACATGTGAGTGTATGTACAATGCTCGAATTTTTTTCTCATATTCCATACATTTTGTGCCAACAAGTTCTCTGTTACATAAAGTGGACTTAGATAAAAAAAATTTTTTAATACTTCATTTTCAGGTATAACGTGCAGATAAGATGTTAACTGACAGGACTTTGCATGCGCTTGCAAGTAGTACGAACACATCGAGAAGTATATATTTTTAACTACACAGCCGATTAAATTACCCGCCTATACGAAGCTGTCAAAGTGCGATAATGTGAATTAGTTTAATTTATGTTAAATATTAAACGGTAAGCAAATTAACTGCAAAGATATACGATAAGTAAACATATTTCTGAGCAGAAGTTATTGAGTTCTTTTAAGCATTGCCTGCATTAAAATCACGGTTCACAAGTCCTCTAGCATTAGAATAAAACACCTTTTTGAAAATGTAACGTCTTTTAATGTATTATGAAATAGCTGGTATATATCCGCAACTTCATTTGCGGGGTTTTCAATTAAATGTGATATTATTTCTGAAACAAACGTTTTTAAAAGTGATAAATGGGTCAAAATTATGTTAGGAGTCATTAATATCCGTTTTAGGGACATTTTTAAAAAGGAAATTGCTAGACAAAAGTTTTTTTTGGGCAACCCGTTATTTCGCTGCACCCCATTTGCCTCACCCCTTCTTCTTCAAGTATAGTTTGCTTTGGTATAAATCTTCGCGGACGCACATATAACTTACCAAAAATTGTTTTCATTAAATTAAAATATTTTTGCGTACCCCGTTCTGCCCTTATATTCCATTTTGATTCCCTCCTTCCAAATATTAGTTTTCTACGGTTAGAAAACTTCGTGGACACACGTAGAACAACTCAACAAAATTTTTAAGTTTTTTACTAAGATTTTCGGGTATCGCGTTCTGTCCCTTTATTATTATTTTTTTTGTATACAGTTTTTGCCCTCTACATCTTTTTGCCTCCCTCTGTACATTTTTTGTGTAGAAATCTTTGTGGGTGCACGCAAAACTTACCAAAATGTCGTCGTGTATGACTGGTATAAGACAGCATACAAGACGAACCAACAAACAATAATTATTGTTATGATATAAGCTGTAAGTCCGCCCGTGGCATTGGTCGCGTGTATTACTCGTAACCGGGAACATTTACTTCAATTGAAGGACCTGTTTGTACACCAGATTAGCAGCTCGGCCATCAAGTGTTTGGATAACCAAGATGCCGGTTGAGCTTACTCTGCAGCAGGCTAAGTGACTGTAGCTGCCTATGTTAAAAACTGTCCTAAATGTATCCCTGCCAAACAACTGTCCCTTAGACATATCACAACAGACCTTGCATATAAGAGAGTATTCGGATGATATAAGTAGCACACGTAGTGAGTCATTTACCTCGTGCACGACCAATGATGACAGTGACCTCACTACATACCTTCGAAAGTTAATTGAAAATAAATAAAATGTTCAGTCACTGGGCACGTAGAGGTTGTACATACAACCATATGTAACGATATTATTGCATAATGTTAACTTCCGTATAAATTACTTCCCTATTGCAGTACTTCCTTCTTCGGATCGTCTGCTTTGAAATGTTTACATAAATTTTTTTTACCCCCGGTTATTAGAGAGTTATTTCGTCAGTTTTAAAACTGAGACAATAATATTTCTTATTTACGTGAGCGTCGTTCTGAAGCAAGAAAAATATCTCAACTGGTTAGATAGATAACATGGGTTAAATTATAGGAACAAATTTTACCCCTTTTCACCCATTTAGTAATCGAATCTCGCAAGATCTTACAATCGCATGTTAAATATTTGTATAAGTATCCAATTGTGGAGAAAATCATGACAATTACCCACCGAGTCAAAGTGTAATCGATTATTTATTTAGAAACATAGTCCATTCATCCATAACCCTAAGAGTTAGGATTTAGAAAAATCCTAAAGTCTGTTTACGGGCATTTACGTATTTATCATCAAAAGCGAAAAGCAAATCTATATCTCGACGGGTTTGGTTGCACTTATGGATTGATCTAAAACACATTCCATGTATTTTCACTCCGTTAGAGTTAGAATTTCGGAAAAATATTTACGGACGGTGAAGGCTATTGTATGGGCGTTACGTTTCAGCGGAAACCATGACGATAGCCCGTTGAGTTCGAGATGTATAGACGATTAACTGAAAACACAGTAATCCCGTTTCATCACTTTTCACCTCCTCATGTGTTACATTTCAACAAATCAAAAAATCAACACTTTTAAAGCATTTAAGTTAGCATTTGCGGCACGGTAGACAACACAGCTCATGATATTCGACCGCTGGTCTTAAAAGAGTTGTGTTGGTGGATCACGTAGTAAAGGCAACTAGTACTGGAATCAGCTAGCAGATAAGGGCAACCGTACTAAGTAATTACTGCGCGGCATTCACAAATTATTTGGCCAACACGAGCGTGTCAGCCGAGTGAGATACGACGTAGACGGATGGGCTGGTAGCTGACTCATTTCCAACGAGGGCAATAGCTGACGAGGAGGCAGTTCGCGAGACGTCGACGCTGGGGGTATCCACTACCTGGAGGCCGCGTTCGAGACTTGACGAGGGTGACGCAGTTCATGGGGCGTCGACACCTGGGATATTCATTACGTGGATGCCGGGTGCGAGTCCAGGACGAGTGGCAGTTCCCAGGAGGAGGACCACAACGTGGAGACTGGCGGTAAGGTTCTGGCTGTGCTGCAGTAACCAGCGGGACTTCGTATCCTGGGAATGCAGGTACGATGACAACAGAGTTCGCGGTGCACAAATGAAACGGGCACGTAAGTTTCAGTGCAATAACGGCGGGCTCGCGTCACGTTGTTCGCGTAACTTCAGCGGCTTTGATTTTGATACAGATAAAGTTATTAAGGCGTTGATTGTGTACGCATAGTGTAGCCACGAACTGAATCTCAATTAAACGTGTTTAATTTTGTAAACTGTAAAACTTACTTAACGTAGAAGCTTACAACACATAAAGGATTCCAAAATCATTTAGTAAAATATATTTTTTTTTTGTCTTGTGGTTATAATGGCTAAGGCTAATGTGCGCCATATCTGATGTCACGAGGGCCACACGACAGGGAGGCGCAGAATTGACCGGGCCTAGCCAACGGGGCAAGAAGTTTGCCCTTTCAACCCATTATGGTATTCCAACTACCAATAATATAACACGTTCATAAAATTATAAAACATTCTAGAATAATTTCCATGGTTTCGTGTATATTTACACATCTCGGTAATGATCCGAAAATACAATTCTCTCTTTTTTTACATCTTTGGAGTCGAATTCGGAAAAAATCCTGAAATTTTAATTTGGGTCTTTACATGAACATCATTTTGAAGCAAACAGCAGTTCGGTATCTCGTCTGGTTCAATAGATATGGAATAATAATGGGAAAAAAACATTTCATATACTTTCACCCACTTAATTAAATAATTTAGAAACGTCTTGAAGTCCTATCCTATAAATTTGTAAACGGATCTAATTGAAGTAGCAATCACGACGATAGTCCATTGTGTCAGATCTGCACATACGATTAATAAAAAAACTAATTATTCCGCGTTTTACTACTTGGAATCAAATTTTAGAAAATCCTAAATATACTTTCTGGGTATTCACATGAGCATTATTTTGAAGTGAAAAGCAACTCGTATCCCGAACCGTTCAATATATCGATATTTAATAGAAAACACAATTCAGGACTTTTCCTCCCCTTAAATATTGAAATTTGAAAAATCCTTAAATTGGTTAACGTTCAGTTTTGCCCCAGTTCATGTAATCGTTTACTGACAGAATGTTGGAGGAAAATATGAATTTAAAAAAAAACCTTTTCATAAGTTCTACACCAAGTTTCTCAAGCCGAAAGAGGACTACAAGTAAGACGTTTAGGTAATTTTTGGCAGCGAGAAAATAGTCTTTCTTAATTAGTTATGCGCCAAAATTGGGTATGTGCGTGCATATTGTAGGCTACTTTGATTAAGATTAATTAACTCTACTACAGGTTACAAAGATCAGTGTTGAAAGTTTGTCACAGGGAACATTTCCACCGCTTGAGCACTTGTATCTGTAAGGGGTGCGAACTGACGAATCACAGAGCTTTCCTTAATGTTAACTTATATTTACTTGATAACTTAAAACGTAAAATTGGTTTGCTTTCACTTAAAAATTTTGTTAAATGATTTCTGCATTTCTAAACCAATTTAATTTTAATTTTACAACAATTCGGTATTTTACTGGTCCCTTAGCTACAGTAGTGAAATGAACGGCAGAAATTTTCCCTGTGTCAAACTGTCTCATAAGAAAACACATTTTCTTTCTAACCTGTAGTAGAACTAACCTTACTTTGATCGCAATTCCTGAGCAGACATGATACAAGCCGGTAGAGCAGTTTCCGAATAAACTTCTTCCTACCTAATCGTGGCACGCCGCTATATGGATTGAAGAAGCAACTAATTTAATACACGTACATAGGTGAGAGGCAAGCAATAAAGTACTACAACCTACCAACGTCTACCAACATTTTAGATCCACTAACCCTAACAAAGCTAATAAAACATTGCTGTTTCTTGGAAGGTAGGCAGCCAGTACGTGTCGTGTGCTACGACAGCGGCGAACCTACCAGGCGTTAGAACCAGTTTCGCATTTCGATGTCTACCGTCAATACGTAACAACTCCCGATATTATTTCTGTATCGAAACTTGAGTCTAAGCTATCCATAGAAGTTTGTAGTAATGTTACTGTGTTTTCAGTAATAATATGTATACACGAACAAATATACAGTATACACATGCTAATATGTCTATATGCGTGTAAAGTGTTTGTTTCGTTAAGTGTATTACTATCGCGCCTTTCCTGAATTCTTTATTTTTGGATTGACAATTTGTGTTTATTCGGTATCGTCAACGAATTGTACATTCCTATATACATATATATATTTTTTTCAACTGTTAATATTAGATTACTCTTTCACGTAAACTGTATATTTCCTATACATTTTGTGTCACGACGTAGGTCTAAGACTGTAATTTTTATATAATTACTCAACCATAAAGCCTGTATACTACGATAACATTCCAAACAAAGTCCAACCTCTGTCCGGTTGTGAAATTTAATCAAATAATTATCTTTGGTTCTATAACAGCGGCCAGTTCGCGACAGAGTCCCGTGACAGTGTATTAATTGGCAAATAAACCATACATGTTTCTGAGGACAGCTGCGGTGACGCAGACCAGAAGTGTTCGACTTTCATGTTGTACGGTTGTTGAGAGACGACATGTCATTTCCGCCACGCCCTAACCGCACTTGTCACGCATTTTATAAGTCACGTGGTCGAGTCACGTGACAAGAGACTAGATTCCCGCACACGTCATCAGTGAACCCTACCCCCCC
>PNEQ01101654.1:0-25118 GCA_003012365.1 Medauroidea extradentata | reverse complement strand
TAATGTATTCATTTCTGACGCTTTTATTTCGTTACTGGCGAGTCCCTATTTGACTGGGCCAATGATAACTCTGGCGCGCTACTACTGGACGTCTGTGATTCGTCTGTAAACAACTAGTGTGTCACGTAACCGTCGACCAACGCTACACTGGTTTGCAGAATACGCTGGCAGAAAATATTCTCGCGATTTTCCACCATCTCTAATTATTGTCTCAGCGCTCTCCAAGATGTGTCAAATGAGTCAAGAGCCACTAGAGAAAGTGACATGAGTTTACACTTTTTTTAATTCTAGCCTATGCCGGAATGAACCCCGTATTGTTTGGTCTCTACTGTGCTTCAAAAGTAAATTTCTATAGAAGTAATTAATTTCAACGTTGTCAGGCCTTTAATACTGCGTGGCTGCAGCTGGCTTGGTATGCACATCCCTCGTCAGAATACTATTATTTTAGCTAAACGCAAGGCTCGCTAACGCTGTAATGTGGAACGGAATGGAGTTAGAACTTCACTAGATGACCGTTACACACGGCCGCGATCGCTGGTTCGCACATAGTTGCGATAGCGGCGTTGCTCCGCAAAGTTGTACTGCGCTGGCTCAAATGAACAGTTCGAGAGAGCACGCAGGCAGGGGTGGCCAACATTCCAACAAGTATTTACACCCAGCCCGCTGTTCCTGGTGGCTGTGTTGTGGTGACGTCACTCTCATGCCGTCTCCCTTGACCTCGACACACGTTTACTGTGCAACTCTAAGGACAATTACCAAAAATAACCTCCTAGAGTCAGTTTGGTTTTATTTGGTTACATGAGTAGGATGTTCGATCAGAGAGCAGTACATAAATGATTAATTTAGAAAGTAAGTTATTAAAAATTAAAATAATTTAAAAAATAATGTAAAAATAAATAATAAAAATTTAACTTAATTACAAGTAAATAAGGAATAAAAATGCCCTCAAGAACGCACGAACGTCCATTCGCTGAACTACCCGAGCACTGCCGAACACACCCGACTATTTCCGAACACTCTCGAACGCTGGCAAACTCAGCCAAATGAGACATGTCTCCCAGACTTTTTTCCCCTTTATAAATTAAATAGGACTAACATGTTCATTCATATACTATTATAGAGGTAAGCCAGGTTGTGATAAAACGCATTCAAGTATATTAGCTTGGTTCACTTTTAGGACGCAAACAAACTTCACTTGGATCACTTTTCAAACGACTCGTGTTGGAATTTTACGCTACCCTGGCTAACTGAGTGACTATTCGTAACCTCCTCAAGGAAGACCATATTTTAGCTCAAATCAAGTCGATGGTGAAGTCAATTTTCAGTGTTTTTTTTTTCTTTTTGTTTTTTTATGTTACTGCATGAAAAACTTGAAGTATTTTTAGCATAGCGAATTTACCAAATAAAATGGTACTAAATATTTTATATCAAGATAACAGCTGTGGTTGAGTTCCATACAAAATTAACTTTTTTCCCTCTTTCCTGCGAAATTGAAATTTTTGACATAGAAGGTTTTCATTCTTCACCATCGAAGAATTAGAACGACGGTAACGAGTATCCACGAAATAAACCATCGTCAGAGACACGAAAATGTCGCGAATTTACTTTATTTGGAAAGATGTTAAATTTCAAAATCGTTTCCATTGGAGATACTTCTGAAGTTTGATCGCCTTTCGTTAAATTCAGCCTTAAGGATTCTGAACCAATATAAACACGAGAAACCCCGCAGGTGCGGATCCGGTGGTGGGGGCAGGGGGCCCCCTTTTTTGACATTTTATGTATAGTTTATGTGTAAAATATTACAAACTTTTTAAGTGGTATATTCAAATTTTTTGTTCAGTAAATGCCATAAATATAAATAGCACCATTTGGCACCTTAGAAACTTAATTTTTCCGGGGGTGGGCCCTCGGAACCAAAATAAACCTATAGCTTGTTCCACCCCTACCGGCAAGTAGAGGATTGGCTACTCGTTAGAGACGCAGCCAATGAAAAAGGAGCTAAGGGTCCTGTCCACTCCTGCTTCTACACTTTCCCTACCCCCGCAATTAACGTTTAAATGTTATAAATGTAAGTCTATGGTATTATTAACGTAGGTATGTCCCTATAGTTAGATAGTTGACGATATTGTCGACGATGTAACAGTATGTTGCATTTTTATTTATATCACTTTAGAAATGTATTGCTCTTTTTTGTTAAACCTTTTTAAAAATAACTTGCTACGTTTTAGTAAACATTTTTAAGTAACTTACTGTAACTGTGTTATTTTTTTTATGTAACCCACCCATTTATGTTATAGTGGATGATAAAACACGTTAATTTTGCTCATGAATCTAGACGTGACAACAGAATCAGAAAATAAATACATGTATTATAATTAAAAATAACACTTATTACACGCCCTATGTTTTGACATGTCTGTATTTTGAAAGTTGTACCCATAGACGTATAATAACAGGTCTGGACACTAGCATTCTCTGTCAACGCAACTAGTACAGTGGTGTAGTTTGATTAAGTGGAAAATGTTACCATCGTACTACTGCCACTCATAGTGGCAAGGTTACATACTAAATAGAACTTCCTACTCGTTCCTACTACTGCAATGTTAGAATACCACTTCTACGCTAGTATCACTGACAGAATATTTTGACTTGTTCTTCAACAAAAGTGTTAGTAGATAGGAAATAGGCATTCAGGAACAGGATTCTAAGGTGCCCCCTTCGCCATTTTGTATTACGCATTTTGTTTGTCCTTGACTTTTTGATTTTCTTTTTTTAGATTGCAGACATACATATAATTTCTGTAAAATAAGCTTTTGAAAAACACAAATCTAACAAGAGTCGGAAACCTCTTGCCTTTGTAGCTGGTGTGTAGCATTTAGGATAATGCGGCTGACACATTTGTCCGCGAGGGACACAGCAATGAGCTGGGATAAGGTTGGGATAAGGTGTTGCGGTCACAAAGCCTCTGGGCGCACTCCGGCTGATTGGCTGGCTGATACGCCCCTGTGACCCCGCCTTTGTGACCACACCGCTGCCGCACTCGCACATCCAGTAAGTAACTGCCCCAGTCAACACGCAGGCTTTTGAAAGCTGCCTCACCTCAGTATATCCTGCCGCGTCCAACAAACTATGAGCAGACCAGTCGCATATGTACAATTAAATAACTGTGCAGAATTTTGGAATTTCGTCTGTACACAAATGAATTTTAGTTTTTTTTTTTCTTGTGTTGGATTCATTGTTTCTGTCTGACGTGTTTTTGTTAGGGCTAGGAATATTTCGCGAGTTCAACGACCAACATGCTAGAATCCACACTGAGAGAAAATGATTGTTACGGCAAGCAATTAAATAAGGATGATATTAATTTTTTGCAACAAATAAATTACTGTTAATTTAACAATCGTAACATTGAAGTTACTCCTGGAATTTATTTGCTTCGACAGTAAAATTTTGTTGACATAATTTATTTAAAACTAACTTGTATTTGGTCCGTTTTACTAATTTTTTCGTTAGATGTTATACTTAACAATACGTATATATTTGTTCCTGCTAAAAATACGCACACTAGTTAGCATATACGATTTTATTTGTTTGCTTTTACTATCATATTAACTTGAATCAGCCGTATTTATGACATGCTATACAGATTTGGTAAATTTAACCATGACAGATATTAAAACAAACAACCGATTTTGTTGGAATCGACTAAATATGTCTGTTCGGGAAGTTGTTCTTGTAATGGCAGTTATTTAGTATGCACGTGTTTGCTGTTAAAAGACACGGTGATTTAGGAAACTTGCCTCGCCTTTTTTGAGTGTAGGTATTTACTATATTGGTAGCGTATTACCATTTTGTGTTCGTTTCTATGATTACGTTAGATTAATTTACTGAATATAACTATAACGGTAAAAAATATTTAGCCGAGTGCACACAAGTCTAATTGAATAACGAGTTTATCGGAATTACATGCCACAGGTATGTAAGTATGAAAATTAAAATGTAGGTCGATAAGTTATTGTCTATGGGTAACGTGCGTGGTCGGTAATGTGAGGGTTGTGGGATCGAATCCGTGTGCTTCCCTGATACTTATATATATATATATATATATATATATATATATATATATAAAACATGTAAATATATTTGCATAAATAAAAACTACTATGCAAATAACTCTTACTTTCGTGATCAGAGCAAGCAAAATAATTAAAATGCCATATACTATAATGGTTGCTCAACCAAATGTATGTTTGATTTAACAATATCTGTACGGCGTCATCAACCACGTCATTTGGTTAAAACAATAAACATATTTCAAAGAAATAATTTGGTTGTAACAAACCATACATTTGCTTGCAAATATTGAAATATATTCCAATTTGGTTGTTTCAAACAAATTTTGCTTCATTTTACAATATTATTTTTCTCAGTGCAATTATCCCATGTATGAAGCCCTACATAGTCTATGTCCAGTGCCTGCTACTCATTCAGACAGCACAAAATGAACGAACAGACGGGGCTGGAGAATGCATAGGACATTGGAGTCTAGCATGCAGATCATTGAACTCGCGAATTTTTCCTAGCCCTAGTTTGTGTTAGTTTCGCGAGGGCGAACACTACCTGATCGGTCATATTCACCATCGGTTTTATGCTGGACAGTTCAACTACACCATAATTTAAGTATCAGAGAGAGACAATATTACTTCATCTGAATTATTACATAATAAAATTATAGGATCACAGCTGAAAGTCCAATAGAGACGGCACGCATAAAATTGTTAGATTACATGTCAGCTTAGTACATAGTGGCTATAAAAAGTCCGAACTATGTACCTGGACTACATTTACTGGTCAAAGTCTCTAGGTTTAAGACACGTACACTTTCTCTATTCTTGCAGTAGAGTCAACAAGGGATTCGCGTAGCTATGTAGCCGCGCACACTGCTGGGTGTCAGGATAGTTACGTTTATTCATAAAACTACTGCATGTGCTTACATTGTGTCTGTTTGCAAATAGCTTTCAAGAGTCGTTACACGTCCGACGTCAAGATTAACTTTTCCGTCTCCGTTTCTTGTGTGTTTACTGGACGAGACAAAATGCCTTTGGAGTTTCGTGGTGAATAAATGTTGTTTTCTTCGTCTGTGTACTTTGTAGTCGAGCAAACATAAAGTTCATGTAATCATAAAGAAGTAAATATATCGTCGTACTCTAAATGTACAGTCTTGATATCACAATAAAAATAATTTTCTATTATTGTTGACAATTTACAAAAGTGCCAATTTGACAGTGTGCTGGTTATAGCGAAGTTTGACAACGCTGTATTGTCAGTTGACGAGGTACGCGCCTGCAGGGATGTATCTAGGCTTTCCTTCGCCCGGGGCAAGAATTGTGATTTCTTCCCCCTTCCTTTTTTTCACCCCTTTTTTCCCCACCAGTCCAACCATTGTAACTGTAATTAACGTATCTTGCATACGTTGTTTTGTGCTCGCGTAAATAACAGTATAACATTTTAGTATAAATACATAAAACCAGTACTTACTAGCTACCATTAGCAGTGTTCTGAGTGTGCATTATAGTTATAAATACTGTATTTATAACATTATATTTTGTTCAAGGTTAATAAAAATACAAAAATTAAATATAGATATTGTATCATTTTTACACACATTTATATTTTATTCCCAAGTGAAAATTTTCGCCACCACCAGCACCTCTTCTATCCCAGCGCCCGGGGCAGTCTGCCCCCCCTCCCCCTCTAGATTCATCCCTGCGCTCCTGTACCGTCCTTGACACACAGCGTAACCGCAGACAAACTAGATAGTGTGCAGGGTCGCGTTAACTTTCCCGCGCCTCGGAAATGCTCGGGAGCATTCGTTTATCCTCGGTGATTGAGCGTCAAGACAGCGCCGCGTATATACTCATTCTTGTTGTAGTTTCATAACCGAACCAAACCGTTCTGCGATTCAGCGCAGAGTAATTTTTTGACATTTGAAACTGACCTTAATTGGACGACATTAAACAGAAAGGAACCAACCCACATTTAACTGGCACTGAGATATTCAAGGTCAAAGTTTTCTGTGTGTATCCAAGGCTGTGTCTCAATTCAAGAGTGTGTACATTCTCACTACCCACTCTCCCTCTCGGCCACTCTGGATCGCTTTATTCGAATTGGGACGTCTACTCTCGCACTATGCACTCGGAACACTGCATTCTGTCGGCAGTAATTGTAAGTATATAAATAAATAATCTACACTGCGAACTACGATATATTTAATGTAGGTTATTGTTATTATCTACTATAGTATATTTATTAAATATAAGAACGGCTAGTTAAAACAACGAACAATGAGTAAAAATAATTCTTAACAAACACAAATAAAATGGTTTAACCTTAAAGCAATATGGCTGCCGCAGAGGGTACGAGAGTGAGCTGCGAGGGAACATCATCGCTCACTCTCGTTCACTCTTCTATTGCACACTCTCCCTTTGAGTTGGGACTGTAGAAAGTACCCTATGTGACGTCAAGAGTGGACGAGAGAGTACTCTTTCAGCGAGTTGGGACACGGCCTAAAACTCATATTAAACCATTATTTCTGGAATCTTATTTTTCGTCAAAAAAAACGTGATTTAGTACTTCTTCTATTTCTCAGATGTACTTCGGACCTTCTCCTTCTACGTGGCTTGATTATCTCCAAATTGATTAACTTGTGGGGTGGTTCCTTTCAGCTTAATGCCGTCAAATTAAGGTTAATTCGACCACAATTTAGAAGTTTGGCACCCAGAGCTTTTGTGAAGTTTACATGAAGTGGATAGTTAAAAAGCTGAAATTGGTTTGTTATTCATTTTATAATTAGATTAAATGACCTCTCTTTGCCAAGCCTCTGGTTAAATTTGATTTTACTACAGTCTCGTATTTTTATTAGGCCTCTTAACTATAGCAGCGAAACTAGCGGCAGAAACTTTCCCTATGCCAAACTCTTCCGTAAGAAAACACATTTTCTATCAAACCTGTAGTAGAATTAACCTTATCTCAACTAATCTAAATTAATGGTCACAGGGGACAACGATAGGAGGCGATGATGTCTGGCTCGATCTCCGAGGATGAACGAATGCCTCCGAGCATTCCCGAGGTCGCGGGGAAGTTGACGCGGGGTGGTGTGTCGCCGCCAGAGTTTATCCGAGGGGAGGTAAGGATGCTGCTGGTCCAGCGACGAAGCCCACTGGCCAGGGAGGGTAAGGGAAGGGGGTGAAGTGACGTGGCTCCCAGGGGACCCCGGCAATTTCGGCTGCGGCGCCGTCCCAGCGCCGAGGTGTTGGCGACTTGCCAGTGAGGGACAAGCATATCGGCGCTATCGACCCGCTATGATACACCCTCTCCCCCCTTCCCCTGTCTCCTGTTCTACCCGGCATCATCTCAGCAAACCTTCCTCTACACGCGGGCAACAGCTGGTAGGCAGGCGTGCCAACCATATGTGCTCCCGGAAAATAACTTCAGCCCCATTTTTAAGAGTCTTGTATACGAATTTCGAATTTCCGTGTTTAATGCGTGGGAACAGCGGAGCTATAAGAACCAGAGTACCACGCTCGAAGATAAGTAGACTTATGCGTCTCGTCGACAGCGAGGTCACTAAGAGACGATATCACACAGCTTGGTACAATGACAGGAGCTGGGAGAGGATTCGGCCATGGTCTTTGTTAATGAACCATCCCAGCGTTCGCCTGGAGCGATTTCGTGAAAACAAAGTATAAATTAGGATAGCAGAAGCCGGGGATCGAACCCAGGTCTTCTGAATGTAAGTCCGACGCGTTGCTACGCTCGAAGAAAATCACTGATTTTCGATTAAAACTATTTTACATCAACTAGTTTCAACACCTTATCTGCACGTCTACGGCAAGGCTGATTGGTCAGTACTGGATGTTTTTAAGTCCGCTTTCCGTTTTTTGCTGACAACACTGATATCACTGACAGTTCGCCAGTGTCCGTGAACAATAAAGTAACAGTATCAGTAATCATCAAAATATTTCTCCGTCGGTAAATAGATAACATCGGAACGTTAAATCAGTAAACATTACTGCAATGCAGTGATATCTGTGATATCATTCTTACGATAAACAACCATGTTTATTTTGTTCGTTGTGTAAATTGTATTAGCTTTAAAAATAAAGTTGGTCTATTTTTAGTATATTGATGCATCTAGCACGACTTACGACTGATATAATTTTCTTCGTTTTTTCACGACGCAGCTTAAACATTGCGTGTATTTAAGGTTTGGGAAGCTGTATCCACTATTTTTAAATACATAAGCAAGGTACGATTCAACCTCTAAACATTTTTTAGGCTTTGCAAGCTGCACGACGAATGCTTCGGTAACTATAAACAGGCGTTAAATAAACGTATATAAATTACTAGATACCCACTTTGGCCCTTATATCTTAAAACTCCTTGTCCTACCATTAGATAACTTCAACTTTTGAATTTCCCCCAAAAATATTGGTTTACTGACAACACTGAAGCTCTGAAGCGCCAGTAAAATCGGTAATCTCAGTAAAGGGATGTAGCCTCGCACAGGGTATCGTCATCAACCAACCATCAGTGACTATCAGTGCCGTCAGCAATATCGGAACTATAGTTGACATTACTGAAAACACTGGCCGGTGATATCAGAGAATAACGGAAGGCGGCCTATCAGAGTTGTACCCGCCAATCACAGGCGTGTGTTGTCGTAGTAACCTTATCGTAATTAGCGCAGTCTAATGAGTGACGGCTCTGCCCATAGACAAACTACCAATAGCAATGAAGCTGCAGGTGTGCGCGCAAAGCAATGAAACAAGTCTATGGAAATGTATTTTAACCGCAAATCAATTACTCTACATATCGCATGTAGTCGCAGCTCGCTAAACTGACTGCAAGGATTGCGTATTAGTCTTTTTACTATGAGATTGTAAGCGGTGACCGTATGATTTTATTTTGTATAGTTTGTACCAAAGACTAACACATGCTTCTCGTTTTGCTTTTTATGAATTCAGATGGAATTCTCGGAGGAACAGCAGTCTCAAAAAGTTTCTTTTAACCGTTTTGAGGGGCGCCAAAATCATATTTCTTGCAAGCGTGCTGAATTTTATATATATATATATATATTAATAATAGAATCATCGTTTCAAATGTGTGGTCTTTTCGGTTGTTGATTGAAGAGATGTGGATTAGAAGATAACATTTAGGCCTTTAGCGCTGGTGAGGGGTGACATGATGTGAGTATGCAGCAGCGCCAGTATAAAGGGATGGGGAAACGGGAAATCCACAAGAAGACTCGCCAACCAGCGGCATCGCCCGGCACAATTTCCACATGCGAAGATCCGGGAACCAACTCCGCCGGGAATCGAACCCGGTTTTCATAGGTGGGAGGCGAGCGAGTGCTCTATCCACTGCGCCAACCTTGGCCCCCTTGTCGTAGAAAATGGCAATATAAACAATTTAAACGGTTTCACGTAAAGAAAAAGTTACACGAGTGACACGTTGCAACACTGCCCATACGCCAGGTACACGAAGACTTGTTAAGGGGGCGCTTGACGGAAATTTTTTTATATTTGACCGAATTAAGGTTTGTTTTGTAGACATACATTGTGACTATTTTTACTTCAGTGAAAATTATTTTTAGCTTTCCTAGTTTCTTTATAATGACATTTCAAAGTCCAAATTTACATAAAACTGTTTTATGCTTTACAGGAAACCCAAGTGACTTTCCGAATTTGAAAAAAAAAAAAAAAAATGCATACTGAATAACGAAGTTGCAGGCTACAAAGTCTTCTGTGTAAAACCAAAAAGTAAAATATTTTCGAATCTTTAAAATTTTCGTGAATTTTTTAATTTTTAGTTTTAAATTCCAGAATTTTCTTGAACATAAATTTTTTTAACTTTTTTTTTGTACAGGAGACCTTTTAGCCTGCAACTTCGTTATTCAGTGTGAATTTTTTTAATTCGGAAAGTCACTTGTTATCCTGTTAAGCATAAAACAGTTTTATGCAAAATTATGTATTAGACATGCTATTATATAAAAACTAGGAAGTTAAAAAATTGCCATTGCAGTGAAAATAGTCACAGTGTATGTATACAAAGCAAACCATATCTCGTGCAAATATAACAGTTTTAAAAATTATAAAATATTTCTGTCAGCGCCCCCTTATGGACGTGTTCAAACTTGAACTAAAACGGCTAAGTGGCTTGGTTTGTGATACTAATGTAATGCAGGTGGGTAGTTAAGCTTAACTGTTTGGTGACAACGATGCCATAAGAGATGTGACCAGTGGTTCGGGCAGAAAGGAAACGGATGCGGAATTGGCCGTGGTCAGGAATCGTTCAGCCATTCGCCGGAAGTGATATGGGAAAACCACGAAAAACCAAAATCAGGTTGTCTGACCGGAAATGACTCGCCGCTCTGTTCAAATAATGTTCGTGGAGGGATTTTGTCAAAGTACACTAGCTTGAACTATGTGGGGTTGAAGCAGCGGCAGAATGAAAGGTCGGAAAGTACCTCGAGAAGACCCTTTCAATCAAACTGCAACGTCAGCCACATTTACGATATGTGAAATAATGGAGTGATCGTGTTGGAATTGTGATGGGAGGCGGGCTGTTTGACCACTACATCACCGTGATCCTTATTAAAATAACGTAATTAGTTGTGTAGTATTTAGTGTCTCACGAAGCACAGTAAATACTAACGACGTTCCAATCATACCTTTGTAACTTAGGCTGCTGATTACTAAACTACCGGTCGGAAATCGGTATCACTTTGTAAAACGGTTATCGAAAATTCACATTGGTAAAGTAGGTCAGTAAACTGAAAGAAACATTTTGTATAGGTTGTTCAATATAAACTGAACACTTAGCAGAACTGGTAATTAATTATAAAAATGTTTTATTTGGCCAAAGATGATAACTTTTGAGATTGTTGAAACATTTCCACTGGTTATTAGTGCCATGGAAGTTGTCATATTAAAAATAGTAAAGATGCTTGCAAAACGGCTGAAAGAAAACTTTATGCAGTGCTCACTTTATCGTGAACGGCCTATAGGAAGACTTCCCTGCCAAATTATTTTGTCGTAACCACAAAATAATTCTGTGGTCGCCACAATATTTTAGTGGTGTCAGCAAATTGTTTTTGTGGTGACCACGAAATACGTTTCGCAGGGTAAATACCCACAAAACATTTTCTAGCTGCCACAAAATATTTTTTTCCCGTGTAAAAATTGTAAGTTTAAGGTATTCGAAGTTTGACTTGAGTATAATTTACCCGTGTTCGAATCTCCACCTGATGGCCTCTGTATCAACGACTCACGTACCCTGCTCGCGAGTAGGGTGAGCGGCGGTTAGCCGTCATTTGGAGCGGGGAAATGGCAAACTGTACACCGGACTAAAAACATAACTCGGTGAACCTGAAGTTATCGTGTTCAAAACATCGAAGAAACAAGTACGAAACCAACATTATTTTTGAATATAAATAAAATAACGTGCAAAGAAAACACCGTCGACGTGGACACAGTACATCTACTGTGTTTTGTTTTCACTCATCATTGTGTCGCATGCCGCAATTTTCATCACTATTTTTTTAATTTTTTATTTGTACTAGATATTTTTTTCTTTTTCTATTCCAGACACAAAATGTGACTAAATTTGGCACTTATGAAAAATTTTTATCTCTCATAGTTTTCGCGTAATGGCTTGTTAAAGTAATATTTTGCAAGTTTCCGTTTTAACGACTACACTTAAACCAACTGATATTCCAAACTCAAAAAAATCGCAGTGGATAAAGACACGACAGGCTACAGAGACATGCTCTTAAAATTAAAGAATAAAAATTATTTGTATTTTAAAAAATTATTTAATTTTTTAATGTTTATTTTCAGTTTCAGAATTTTTTTTAACTACAAATAATTTTAATTTTTTAATTTGATATATCAATTGGTTTTAGTGTAGTCGTTAAAACGGAAACATGCAAAATATGACTTTAGCAGGCCATTACGCGAAAACTATGAGAGATAAAAAAATTTCACAAGAGCCAAATTGAGTCACATTTTGTGTCTTAAATAAGAAAAAAATATCTGGTACAAATACAAAATAAAAAAATAGTGATGAAAATTGCGGTAGATGCGCCCTTAAGAACGCGTGGTACATAATTCAACGCTAAAAGCATTAATCCATAACTGCAGGTTTCTTGAAGCCAATTTGCAAAAATTAAACAATAGCAATCCTAGACAATAGTTTCAGCCAACGTTTAGAACAAAACAGTTTCCAGTGTTACGAACTTCTGAGGCACAATCTCTGACGCCGGAACCTGGTGCATTTAACTGCGGCGTAAGAGATCACACGTAACGAATTAGTAATTATGGATACATATTTACTTATAAAGTTGGCAAATACCATTATCTAGGATTGTCATTGAGTATTTTATCCATATTGGCTTCGAAAAAAACCGTAGAAATCAACTGATGTTTTCAGTGTTTATTTATCTACCACTTACTCTTGTTTTATTATTTTATTTCGTTTATTATCTGTTTGTTCCTTGTTTTATTTGATCCGATTCCATTTTTGGAATTTGATGTTGTGTATGTGTTCTGCTGACTTAAGCATACTCTGCTTATTTAAGTTTTTGTCCTGTTTGTAGTTTTCTTTTGACAGTCATTTATTTCGCAATGGAGTATGTCCAAGCAACTAAATCTAGTCATGCACTCCCATTGCACAGTTCTTTCAAATATCATAGCGGCGCCCATACTTCGCTAATGACCGAGTTGCACGAAAGTCGTTTGCGACTGACTTTATTTGGTTTCCCGAAGACTCGGAAGTCTCCATGAAATATTACAGTGCAAAACGAACGCTACCTGAAAAGTTTTTGTTTAATTTATATCTTCACCAAAGTAAGTTCTAATTTTTTCCGCTCTGTCGGCTCGACTGAAAGAATTTATTCAAGATTTCGCGGAAGAAAAGGGGGTTGGGAAGCGTTCCTCGGAAGTCAGTAGAATTATATCCGCCGCGGTGGAGTTGGAAGCGCGGGAACTTCCGTTCCACAGAATCGCTCCGCCTTCACGCGGCATAATTCAAGTCATCCTAAGGGAGGTTCTGGTTTGAAGGAGGAGGAGGGGAGGTAGTGTTGAAGGTCTGGAGGCGCAGAGGTAAAGGGATCTCTCGTCCCTCTGTGGCGACTCTCCAAGGTCCTTATCTGGTTCCTTCCGCCCCCGCGGAGATGACGTCAAGTCGTGGAAACTGTTCCCACAGACACGCTCTCTCCGCATCCCAGCTGGCTGTGTAGACTATCCGCACATGGGTATAGCTCGTTCCCATGTAAAGTGAACAGTAACATTTTACCTTTGAAAAACATTACAAGCCATTTTTGCATAAAATTAGGGACCTGACAAATTCGCGTTTTATTTTAGACACAAGCTATACAATTCCACCAATTGTAAGTTCGCGTCACTTTGATAGTTGGTCCTTGATTTATTTGAAATCTCGTGTAAGTCGCTTAGGCAATAATTAAAATGTAACTAAATGCATATCATTGTGTCATCGAGCAGCCCATGAACAGATACTGTGTACTTCAGTGCACATATAGTCTTGGAAGCTAGCCTACAGGTCAGTGAACTCGCGAATTTTTTCCTGTCTCTACATATAATTAGAGGTAGGAAAATTTCGCGAGATCAATGACATGCATGCTAGAATACAATGTCCTATGCATACTCAAGCCCCGTCTATTCGTTCATTGTCTTCTGTCTGAATGAGTAGCAGGTAAAGGACAAATGGTAGAGCTTCGGTATACACAGGATAATGGATTCTAGCATGTTGGCCGTGGAACTCGCGAAATATTCTTAGACCTACTTATTATTCAACATTAACTGTCTATAGTTAGAGATGATGGTATATCGCGAAAATGTTTTGTGCCAGCATACTCTTGAAAACGCTGTACTTTCTTGCAGCATAGGCCTATATGATTGGCAGACGTACGTCTGACGCAACATAGGTACGGGTAGGAAAATTTCGCTAATTCAATTACCTACATGCTAGAATCCATTGTCCTATGCATACTCAAGAGCCGACGATTTGTCAACTAGCTGTTGCTCAGGGAAACAGCAGACAGTGAACGTTTATACAGGACTTGACTATGCATAGTACAATGGATTCTAGCCTGCGGGTCATTGAATTCGCGAAATTTTCCTGTCCCTAAATATAGGTGCGTGTAGACCAATAACATAACAGGTATAATATATTACAATATCGGGATTCTTATTGGCTCAGTCAAGTAGGATAACAGCTCCAAGTACAAGCTAAGCCAGTAATATTCTTGTAAGCTGAACGTGTGTTGAAACACAACAAACAGGCAAGTTTTCCCGCGATAAACCATTATCTCTGGCTATTGCCTTACTGCTTGTATGGTTGGCAGCGAAACGTAGCAATATAATTCCGTGTAGTTTCCTATTTAAATACAACAATACTGAAACAAAGTCAACCGAAATGGACATAAGGTACGGAATATGGCCCAATTCTCAATATATGGCCCACTAGTCGCTATCGTGTGCTAATGCCGTAATCGATGTGGGATCGATACATACTAGTCTCCAGTATGCCATACTCATACATAAATATCTGTCTTACATCATCAATGTGTTATATTAGTCATATAATTAATGTCTTAGGTATACATGGTTTGTGAACTTTAAGAGGGCCATATTCAGTACAGGTACCTTACTTGTATTTTATATAATTAATAAGCCTTTTCTTTATAAAGCTTTATAGATTCCTACCTACTGCACAATGGACGACATGAAAAGAGGCGGAGCTTCAGTCAGGTGTGAGATACAATTCGTATCTCCATGGATACCGCAGCCGAACATAACCTTCATTTAGCTGTTTGGCTTCACATGTCCCGGATGATATGTACGTCAAGAAAATTTATTATTAGTTCGGAATTTGCCGTTTTTTCAGGTAAACATTAATCTTATGTATTTGCGTATCTTAACCATGAAATTGCAACTAATATTTTTTACCCTGCGTGCAAATCTATGAATGCGCAACATTTTTGCTTTCTGCAATTACCAACTAATAAATCAGCATGTTTGTAAACAAGCTTTGTTTCCCACAGTACTTTTCCCCTGCGGTGACGTCAGGGGGCGTGTACTTCAAGTCGTCCAACATCAAGTGACGTGTCCAGAGAAGCTAGACGTTTCCCGTAGTTAGCCGTTACGCGCGGAAAGATACTAATTGGCTGAAAATAGAACTTCAGTCGGGCTTTTTTTAGTTTTGACTTTATCCCGAGCCGTGTATAGATAGCATGCGGGCAGGATACCCGACGACAAGGCATCATACACCTGATTAGTAGAGTTATTTCTGGTGGCAATAATTTTACACCTTCATGTTTCATTACTTTATACGTTCACATCTGCAGCGCTGCTTCATGGTAATTGGCAGCTTGTCTTTGTTTAGAAGAAGAGACACTGAGTTTTTGGTGAAAAGAATTCTGCAACTATTTGTTTCAGTGCATCATCTGCACATATGCAACTATGCTTCATGTTTTTTTTTTTTTTTTTTTTTTTTTAACTCTCTGTGGAGTCTGCCTGCAAATCACATACACGTGGTGACGCAGTAACTTTGTTCTTTCTGGCACAGTTAAGTGAATGACAAACACACTCTTCCAATAAATGCGAAGCATTGGAGCTGCAGATGTGCAAGTGAGGCTTTGAGACACATCGTTGCGAAATTCTTTTCACCAATTGTCACTGGCTCTGTTGAGAAGCGTTGCTCATTTGACTGTGCCCAAAAAGAATAGGGTTATTAAAATAGGGACCCCCTGTTTTCCGCGAAAATAATTTTAACCACTTTGTTTCCGTGCCTTACGTGCACCTCTGCAGTTCTGCTTCGTGGTCAGCGATTGGATATTTTAACTCTCACCAGCCTTGGGATTCTACCGGCAAATCACTGACGTGTGGTGTTTCAGTAACGGTATTGTAATTGGCTCAGTCAAATAAGATACAGCTCTTCACATAGACACGCTGCCAATAACCATCAAGCAGAATTGCATATGTGTACGTAAGGCACTGAAACAAAATGGGGCAAAATTATTTTCGCGAAAAACAATGATCTCTATTTATCACTTATTTCGTACGAAGTACTATGGGAAATCTATGAGTGTTAAAACATTTTACAAGCGGGAAATGTAGTCACAAGTGACGTCTATAAAACGAACTCTATGATGTGCAAATATAAAATTATGAATTTTGGACACGTGTGCAAGGCTCTGTCTGCTACCAAGGATTCTTTCTGTCACCTTGCGAGACTTTAAAGGTGAGTATTTTTCTCTTTATTTTTACGTAAGAACAGACGTAAAAGGGAATTACGCATCTAAAATTGTTTCAAAAAACATAAAACAATCTACACAAAAAATACGAGAATGTAAAACGTTCTGTATGGTTTCTATATTCAGACGCCACTTGAAAGTATTCAGGCATTTAAAAAAAATTATATGTTTTGAAATAAATACTTACAGCTTACTTAACACGGCAACCGGCCGGTGTGCTTAATAATACGGTGTGACTTCATAATTCAATCAGGGCGTGGAGACGAGCCGCTCAGAAACGAGCAGTGCCAATAATTGGATCCTCGGCGACGCGACGAAGCCATTCACAGTCACAGTGGCGTCCTGGCGAGCCAATCTGCGACCTAGCACGCCTTCAGTGAAGACGCCCTCCTCCACTCATCCTCATGCTGGGTTCACAATAGCGTGACGGACGCGACGCGAAGTTCGCCTGTGCTACACTAACAATTCTCGTTTTTGCGAGCAGTAGTTCGTCTGCCGTGGGGAAAAAAATATATTCAATGAAAACCATTTTTGTACAAGCATACATACTAACATTGATCTCCTTGAGCAGGAATTTCTCTACGTGATTATTTAAAATATTTTACACTTAATAGTTATAGGTTAGATATTGATAGATGGAAGAACAAACACATACTAACCCCTCGTTGGACAGACATGGATGTTTACAGTATTTCAGGTTTTTGCGTTTATTTGTAAAGTATTTTAAATGAACACTGGCATTCCCGAATGTGAAGATAAAGTCACTCTGGAATACAATACTGCGACAGCTGTTACACGAAGGGCGTGACGCGTTTAACACAATTTGTCAGCCAATTAGCGTCGAGGCTTCTGTGAATTCAGCGCAATTAAAATCGAGGACGCCACGCGAATTCTGAATAATTACGAGCTATATTTTATTCGCGTCGTGTACGTTGCAAATCTGTAAAACAGAGTTTCATTTAGTGCCCAAATGTTGGTGAAACAGCAAAGTTGGTAGTAAATTTTATGTAGTTTTTTGTCTGTTATTATAAGCAAATCATAACCTTTTTAACAAAAAATTGTATTTTTTCACTTTGGAATGTCAGTAAGCATTTGAAATATATTACGCATAAAAGGAAAAAATTTTTTAAATACAGTAAACATCTATGGCTGTCGTACAAGAGGTTTCTATGTTGGGACAAGGAACTTTTTACATTTAATATATATTTTTAAGTATTTGTCGCCCGGCAGACGTTGTAGTGACGCATCCAGCATATATAAATCCCTTCTGCGTATACCGTCCGTACTGTAGCGGTGTTTCTCAACAGCGCCTGCAGGCTATACCGTAGGCAACACGCCACGAGAGTAGCGCGTCACATACCCTCTCCTCTGCAGGGGAAGGCCACCTCTCCTTTATTATTTACAAGCTTCTCTACACTGAGACCGTGAGATCTCCCGTGAGATCCACACCCCAGACACTTGTCCTGTCTCCGGCTTGTGCAAATCTCTAGTTTCAAGACGACACACAACATTGGATATCACCAGCGTTATTAAACCCTTGCTATTGGTTCGACTCTGCTTTCATCTATAATACATGCTAAAACTGTTCGACCTTACATGGAAACATATAAAATGTATCGCCTGAAAAGTGGTACTTTCACAACATCCAAGCGAGTGTCATAGTTGCGTGCAAATAAAAGCGCTAAAGCCACGCACGTAATACATGAAAATACGGGTTTGTACTCACGCGAAGTGCATGTGGCGTTAAAAAAAAACGTACAGTTATACTTTTGTCTTATTTGTATGCGTATTGTTAATGCTGAATACTGTCAGCCAAACAAATAAGTTGATCTCGGTAGCTGCTGAAACGAGTATGCATTACAATTAGGTATATATCTTCTATCTTTATTAATACCGTTATATTTTCATTAGAAAGTCGAAGACCTCAGAGGGACGAGTATTAAATAGACTATAGTGGTTCTCCATTTTCTTCTGCAGGGAAGAGAGTGAAGTGACTTACACAAACATGCAGTCCTGGACCAGAGCAGATAGCCTTAAATTAGCACCTCCTCGACCGGGAATCAAACCCGGGACTCTTGGTATACCAGCCAGGATCTATAACCTCTGAGACAAGCTGTCGGACAAGTACATCCAGATTCCTTGGAAGAAATATATGAAGTTAGGCCTATGATAGATTTTTGAAAAATATAAGATAAATGGCAGTATTTTGAACTCCTAGTTCTGCTAATATTATCGTTGAAATTATACTTAAACAATTCTAACTGCTAACAGAATCGTTAGTATTATACTTCAACAACTCTAACTGCTAGTATAATCATTGGTGTTATACTTTAAACATTCTAACTACTAATATAATAGTTGGTTAAACATTCTAACTACTAATATAATAGTTGGTGTAGTACCTAAACCTACTAATATAATCGTTGGTGGTATACTTAACATTCTAACTACTAATATAATTGGCGGTGTTATACGTAAACCATTCTAAGGTAGTAGAAGAGATAAACTTCTTAAGCGACAAGATCAGGTATTGACTGGGTGACAGCTTCATATTACGACAGCGCTAGCAAATACTTCTTGGGAGTAATTTACAATAACAGAAAATCAATAAATCTACGTCGTATTTTATTGTATAATCCTAGTATTGTAGAATACATACGAAAGCCTCCCTCCCCCAATTCTTCAATATAACCACCATGTGATGTTTACTCAGAACGTATTTTAAGGTCGTAAAATAATAACGCTTCATAGAGTGCGAGTTACGCGGTATTTCTATGCTCAATCAGTAAATAATATTTAAATAAAAATGAAAATCCTCTACGTGTTCCCACCATTCGCAAGCGTGCGACTTTTTAAGGGCTTGTTCCCGAATTTTTTTTCAGACTGGTGCTTATAACTCAAATATTTTTTAACCAAAAGTTTTGAAAAATTTGAATCAATGTGCAATCACACGATGCACAATACTGTGGACGCGTTTTTTAAAAATAATGTACCATTCGCCAGCAAAAAAAAAAAATCTTTCATTTTTGCTTATTTTCACGACGAAAAACGTGGTACTTTGGGTAATGAAATATAAAAAACAGTTCAGTATAATTTTTCAAAAAAATTCAGCTACAAATTATAACATATAAGTGTCATAACTGTGCAGCGAAATTTTGATATGAGTATTAGGTAGAAATAAAAAAAAAATTTCTAAATCACTGCAAAACTCCGTAACAAAGCCTTAAGTGGTTTCTCGCCGAGCACCCAGATAGCGTCACGGTCGAGTCGATTCTTTTAAACCTGCTATAAATTACTGACGTCTAAAACGAACAGTTACAAAATTTAAAGTCGGGGATTTAAAATTTTAGTGTTGTGATGAAAGGAAAAAGTAACATCCAGCGTCTGCATTTATGACAGATATTTGAAGCTGTTGTCTCATAACGACACTGGAAAGAACTAAATTAGTAACGGTTATTCAAAGTGTTGTAATTTGTACGCAATTAAGTAATAATTACGATACAGTTTTATACGTGATTCGGGGTTAAGTGAGCTCTCGAAAAAGCCCTGCTAAAGTTCTATTTTCAGCCAATTCGTATCTTTCCGCGCGTAACGGTTAACAACGGGACATGTCTAGCCTCTCTGGACACGTCACTTGATGTTTACGCTTGTAAGATAAACTGTGCAGTCAGTATGAGTCGATACAGTTAAATGAAAAAAAAGTTTATTAATTCTATAAAATACTTATAATTATATCGATTTCGGTTGATTTTGTTTCTGTATTGCTGTATTTAAATAGGAAAATGCACGGAACTATATTGCGTAATTTCTCTGCCAACCGTACAAACAGGAAGACAACTATATTTAATGTTGAATTATATGCAGTAACGGCTAGTGATATTTTTCAAAGGCAAAATTTTTAGTGCTCACTTTATCCCGGATGACCTATAAGAGTCCAGCAGTAGCTAGATGCTATAAGCGGTGGTTCTACTTATTTATTTACGGAAAGTGTGTGGTAAAGTACAGCGCATGTTTCTATGTTTATGTTTTACGATTCCGGCTGGTATATCTTCGTGACAGAAGTCTGAAAATGCCGTTTTGAGCAATTTTGAGGTGAACCGTAACCACACGTTTCTAAGCACGATATCTAAGAAACAAAAATAGAGAAGCATAGTTTTAAACGTGTCTTCTTTTCGTACATAAAGTTATCGAACACACGTTGAGCAGTATTTATTTAAAGGAAAACTTTATCCTAGCACGATACAACACAGTTCGTATGTGACTCTAACGAGGGCGTGGTAGATAAATAAGCGCTGAATTCTTCAACTGACATCTACACGTTTTTGAAAGTCAATATAGAAAACCTGTAAAACAGCAAACCTTGATAATTATATTGGCCAACTTTATGAGTAAACCTTTACCCAGAATGGTACAGTTGTTAAGCGCGATCTCTTGTGCTGCAAATAAATATATGAGTTTCCGGCGTCAGAGATTGTTCTTCAGATATGCATTAATCAAGAAAAAAATTTGTTCCAAAAGTTGGCAAAAACTATTGACTAGGATTTTTTTTTTTTTTTTGCCAATTGGCTTGAAGAAACCTACAATTCTAAACTGATGCTTATAGCGCTGAATTAGATACCATGCACTCTTAAGGTGGCCGCTTGCTCAGGCCGCAGAACGATGTGTAGTGCTCCGGCCGTTACCAGATTACTTGAAAACTGCTCATCGTACATGAGTGATGTCATCTTAGAAAATAACATTTAAAGAACGTCACACGTGTGTATACCAATTTCAAGTTCACCACTACTTTTTACTACTTTTTAAGCATATTTCTAGTTGCCGAAAATGGCAACAATGGATGGTTTTGTAGTTTTTTTAGGCTCGTTAATCTTGCCGCAGAATCGTGTAAAAAGTATAGGTATGTACAACACACCTTTATGTTTAAGATTCCACTATACACCTGATATACAAATTCTTTGTTTTAAAGCCGTAGTGTTTGTTTAGAGTATATATCAAAAAATGTTTGTTTGAAGAACCAATTTAATGTATGTGTTATTTAAAATTTCTGCCCTAAATCTGCATTACTTTGTGAATGCAATTTGTAAACAGTGATAGAAAAAAATTAGTATCCGTTTATTTTTATCACTGTTTACTAATTGTATTTAATGCATAAAACAAATTTAGTGCAAACATGTTAAAGAACACATACATTAAATTGGCTCTTCAAACAAACATTTTTTACTTCTACTCTAAAATAAATATTATACGGCTTTAAAACAAAGAATTTGTACATAAGGGGTATAGTGGAATCTTAATAATACGCCAAAAAATAATGTGGTCGCCACTGAATGTCGCATACAGGCGAGTTGTCGACGAGAAGACAGCACGCCAATTCATCGAGATGCGCCTAGAAGCTAAGAAGAGGCGTGATGTCTCGTCCTTACCGCATCCACACTTCGAACGCGCAAAATATGTTCACCCAGACGGCCACATTAAGTTTATAATTGGTAAAGTTATCGTTGTAATACTGGCTTATCGAGTTTTTTGAAGCTGCTCTAACGTCACATCAAGAGAGCGCAGGCCCTTTCACGCGTTCCAATTTTGCTTCAGTTTTCTTTCAAATTTACTGAAACGCCATGTGACGACATAACCGCGGCCATTTAGTCTTTCAGTTTTTTGAATGTTGTGAATTGCGTCAAAAATTTTCGTTTCCAAAATGGTTGATAATTCTTTGAGTAAAAATATTTAAGAACATACATTATTAATTAATACGACATATTAATTTTAGTTCTGTATGCGAATTAAACTTCAAATAGCACAGGTATTTTAAAAAATAATGAGAATTGTTGTGTTGCTTGAATCAAATATGTTTGTGTCGTACAGGATTAGTAGGTAATTGTGGAATGGGTACATTATTTATGTTGTGCAACATTTGTTTATATATTGTGCAGTTATTTTTCAAGTGGTCCTTACAGTGTTTACTGAACCGTTGAATCGTTGTACTATTTAATTATGTAATTGAATAAATTGAATTCAATTAATATTTGACCGTGTGAAGGGCCTTTAGTGAATAGTCCAGCATTATCTTTGGATACATCAGTCGCACTCGTGTTCCTGAACCCTGTGTGTCTACCTGATGACGGGAACAGATTCCAGTTCCCGAAACGTCGTAACACTGTCTGTCTGGAAAACTACTGTGTTTTGTTTCGTCTCTTCATTGTGTCGTTTGTCTTGTCTGTATATGTCTGATATCTGTTGCGTTTTGTCTCGTCTATTTGTTGTGTCCTTTTGTTATTTTTCTGTTCGTGTCTGATATTTACTGTGTTTGTTGTTTCGTCTCATCGTTGTGTCGCAGGTTACTTGGTTTTAATTTATTCGTTATTATTTTCATTTATTATCTGTTTGTTCCTTATTTTTTACTTGACCCGATTCCATTATGGAATTTCATTTTGTGTATGTATATTGCTGACTAAAGCATACCCTGCTTATTTTATGGTTTTCATTTATTTGTTTAGTTTTGTTTTCTTTGGCAGTCATTCAATTTGCAATGGAGTACGTCCAAGAAACTGAATCTAGTCATGCACTCCCATTGCACAGTTCTTTCAAAGATAATTTGAGTTAGGTATCTATAAGAACAGACAATGTATTCCAAGTGTGCGAATAAGCAGTGAGATTCAAGCTGCGACCTTACGGTGGACCGTGTTTGCGTACTGAACTGAAGTGTTCCAAAATACTATTCATGCTTAGACGTTGCTTCAAGATCATTTGTACCATAATTCCGGTATATGTTTGCACCACATATGTTCTGTTTTAAGTAAAGGTTTGCATATGTTAAATTAAAGAATACTTAATCATTCTCAGCTTTAATAATATATAACTGTGTAGAGTGCAGGGTATCTTGGAATTTTCGTGTAGAATCAAATTAATCGGGTAGTGCAAAGTTACCTACGGGTTTGCAAATCAATCTCACTTTACGGGAGTTTTTTTCCTTTAAGTCAAAAATAGCTCTGTGTTCTCTTCACAGGGACAGCCCCGCAGGCTTGACAGTGATCGAGTATTGTTTCCCGGTGAACGCTGTACATTGCTGCGAAGTCGCTGGACGAACATTACGTATCTTGTGTTATGCTTGAAACATGTATCCCGGCGAGAAGGACACGGAAACGATTACACGACAATAATATTTCCGATGCGAATACTCCTTTTTACAACATTACCATTTCATGCACAGCTCAAGAAACACAAAATTTATTTAGCCAAATTTTAGAACAACTGATTTTTGGTGAAAAAAAATTTTGCCTTGCGTGCTCATCTGCAGCTCTGCTTCGTGGTCAGTGATTGGATGTTTTTAAGGGCGCGGTATATCGCAATTTTCATCACAATTTTTTTATATTTTTTATTTGTACCATATATTTTTTTTCTTATTTTAGATACAAAATGTGACTTGGCTCTTATGAAATTTTTTTATCTCTTATAGTTTTCGCGTAATGGCTTGTTAAAGTCATATTTTGCGTGTTTCCATTTTAACGACTACACTAAAACCAACTGATATGAGAAACTCAAAAAAATCACAGTGGATAAATACATTGCAGGCTACAATTACATGCTCATAAAAATAAAGAATAAAAATTATTTGTATTTAAAAAAAATATTGCATTTTTTAATTTTTTATTTTCACTTTCAGAATTTTTTTTAAAATACAAATTGATTTTGTTCTTTATTTTTATGAGCATGACATTGTAGCCTGCAATGTCTTTATCCACTGTGATTTTTTTTTAGTTTGGTATATCAGTTTGTTTTAGTGTAGGCGTTAAAACGGAAACATGCAAAATACGACTTTAACGAGCCATTACGCGAAAACTATGAGAGATAAAAAAATTTCATAAGGGCCAATTTTATTCGCATTTTGTGTCTAAAATAAGAAAAAAAAGTATCTGGTACAAATAAAAAATTTAAAAATGGTGATGAAAATTGCGGTAGCCGCGCCGTTAACTCTCAACATTTCACGGCTTCTACTGTAGGGAGCTGAGGAGAAGGCACGGCAGAGCGGGGCTGGGTGGTGGTTGGGGCCACGTAACCCTCCTCGTGTCGCCACCCGTAGCCGCATTCCTGAGCCTTGCCTTCTCCTCCGCTCAGGACAACACACGCACAGACGTGTGGTGTCGCAGTTACCGTGTTCTGATTGGCACGGACAAATGAGCGACGCCTCTGTAATAACCATGAAGCAAAGCTGCAGATGTGCACATAAGGTGGTGATAACAAGTTGCTACAACGTTCTTTCCAACAAAAATCAGTGGATCTTGACTATTTAGAAGCCGCTCAAAGAACACAATTTGTGGTGCGGTGAACAGTAGTACCTAAACACAAGAGTCTCTCTCCTACGAAGGTGCCGCAGTGGCAGAGTGGTCAAACCATTCGCCTCCCATCAAGGAGATCCGGGTTCGCTTTCCGAAGGGGTCGGTTCCCAGATTTTTTCTGACGTGGAAATCATACCGGACGATACCGCTGGTCGGCGGGTTTTCTCGGGATCTCCCGTTTCCCCCGTCCCTTCATTCCGACGCTGCTCCATACTCCCATATTTTCATCCCTCATTAGCGCTTAAGACCTCGATGTTAAGACGGCTCTGTAGCTGTAGTGACCTTGAAGTGCGCTTCTCATGCCACGTGTTCGAGCAGTCCGGAAGGCGTGGCGTAAGGACGAGGGCGCGGCTTATCACTGTGACGTACCTACAGGAAGTCGCAGTGGTGGGGGGTGCGAGCAATCTGCCTATCACTTCCCCTCCCTCATTTGTGCTCTTGTCGCCCTGAGA
>PNEQ01101653.1:0-25117 GCA_003012365.1 Medauroidea extradentata | reverse complement strand
CGGCCGACCACGGCCGAACGTAACCGAAGCACATTCTTGACGTCGGGAACGGAGAGGGGGGGAAAACGTCTCGAGTTCATTAGGACAACACACGGCGGCTCACAGATTCAAATTCACCAATCTTCTGGGAGAAAGCAGAGTCAATGTTTATGCATTCACAGCTTGATATGTATGAGGACTGGGCGGAAAGGCCAGTACAGAATGACAATAGTTACTAGCCGACATCTTTCTTGATGCAGAACGATGGATTCAAAGAAATGTTTTGTTTGGCTCATAAGTATTGATGTTTCACTTCCACCAACTGACTATTTCAATTTACATACATTACTGTTCATTCTCTGTGTTTGCTTGGATTGTAAAGTTTGTCTGACAATGTTAAATATGTACTGTACACAAAATTAGATTATTATGGCAAGTATGTACTCATATTTTTTACTTAAATGGTGTACAAGGAAAATACTCTGTGTTGCTAAACGATGAATTAAACATTTTTGGCAAATACAGTGGAATCTCACTATAACAACAACTGTAAATGGCAACCAAAACTGTCTTTATAGCGGATTGTTGTTATATCCAAATAATTTTACATGTATTATGGAGAGATGGTGCATTATAAAGCCGTTGTTATAGGACAGATAATGTTATAAACCATACTCTTTATAACGAGATTTCACTGTAGTTACTTTAAAGAAGTAGAAGCAAAGAAAATTTTTTTCACATGCAATAAAGCCTATTTAAAATTCATCTCCTATATTTGAGCAGCAATTGAAAATACAAAACTGAAATACAAAGTTGGGTTCTCTTGCAAAGCTACTGAGAATCAGAACCAGATCTCTTCTCAAAACTAGTTGTTGAGGCTGGGAGTGTAGAAGATCCTAGCTTTGATGTACAAATTATAATAACCAAAATTATTTTTCATGTACCTAATGATACGGGAGGCTGTCTCAATACATTCACTTTTACTTATAAAAGATTGTTACAAATTATAGTAATATATTGTGGGATTATTTTAGTGATAACGGTGAAAGACGTTTTCATGTCGGAATCTCCTGCAATTAACGATGTAGATTGCATTTTCTATGGGGAACTATAGTATTGGAAAAATGGCTATTTGCAAGCTGAATAGTTTTATTTCATTGATGTATTAGTAGTGAAAAAAATTTGGAACAAAAAATATGTACGTTGCAGAAATAACAATATTGTAATATTTAACTTTAAATGACTAAATTTATGTAGATGGTACTGAGTATTAATGTATGTGGGTAATCCTAAGTGCTGAGATGATAATCTCATTTTTCTGCGACCTGCTATATTAACACCTGTCTGCATTCCACCTTCACATCATAATTTACATAGTAAAAAAGCCTGAAATTATGTTGTTTTAACTTAGTAGAACATTGAATTTAATTAAGAGCAGCTTATTACTTTTTCTTGTTCTACAGCTGAATTCCCTGATGTGATCAATGTGAGGCACTGTGAGTTATGATGCGATTACTAGTGACACAGCATTTATTCTATTTCACGCCAGCAGGACAACTGACGGCTTGCTGAGTGATTGGCAGTCAGTTCGCCAGTTGGAGCGCACTGTCGCTGATTGGTCAGCTGGTTTGACGTAATGGAACATCTACGAGCACCTTTGAGAACATACCACCTGGTGATATTTGAAAATATTCAGCTCGGTGCCACAGATGGACCTCTACGCTGATCCAGAATGTTCGTGATTGATAAACAATGGACTGGGAACAAAGTTCGTATAAATAGGGGGCTTGAGTGATGATGATTCAAAAATGGCAAACTAGGTTGGAAATACATAAGTATCATGTAAGGACTTAGAATTTGTCAAACTCATGGTGGCATCAATAAATGTTACCTGTATACTTGCTATTCAATTTTAAAATAGGAATTTCCTGAGGTTATGCCCAATGGGCTATTATCAAGACGTGTAGAATTTAACTTTGGTGAAAGACACAGAAACGCTAATATGAGGGACTTTTGATTTTAAATGAGAAGTCACTTTACTAGTATTGTAATATTTTGTTTTCATTTCTGGTGAGAAATATGATTACTGATGGCAATATTCACTGATCTAGTAGAGAATGTAAATAAACAGATATCTGAATATGATTATGAAGAATTAACAAAAATTGTGTTTTGCTAATTAACTCCCAAAAAATTAATTATTGTGCCGCTATCTTGGCTTTATCTGAATATTGAAAAAGTCAGTTTAGAATACAGTTGTTACAGTATTTACATTAGGTGGTGCCATTTTGGCTCTATGTATTTATATATTTATGTATTACAGTCTTGCCATACGGCACCTTATTCAAGAGTATTGTAAAGTCACCTGGCCTCACCAGCCATGTTTTTCTCGCTTTTTCTTTTCAATTTTGATGTAGTTTGCTCGACCCCAGTGTAGTCTAACACCGACCACAATGCCGGCCCACACATAAGAGCCCCCAACTCACTAAGGCAGCAACCAGTCACTTTGGTTTAATTTGATATTGTGTGCAATGTGAAGTGAAGTCCCACAATTCATAAGTTGCCTGGTCAAAGTGATGAGTCTGTCAGGCTTTCTGAGTGTAAGTGCATCATTTGTTCGCCGTAATTTTATCTTAATTAAATATTTTCTTTATTTATTGAGGTATAATTTCTAACATCAAGATCTGTGGATGAACTTTAGTCCTGCGAGGCTATGGAATGCCATTCTGAAGCAAGAAGTTGTCAATTTTAAAACAAATTCATTTGTAACTAATCAATAATTATTGCGGTGGGCTACATAGGGCTAGTGAGTGTTATCTTAATTTTCATAATTAGTTATTTATTGATCAGTCAATTTTGTCGCAGAGAGTTCAGACTAGTCTCATTTTGATCAGCTATGTATGTCATGCACTTTATCTAAATAACTTAGGGCCTTGAAACCTGGGAATCGCCCGTTGCTAATTTCCGGCAATGGCCGCAATGTATCACTCTGCCAGTGACGCCTTTGGTATATTGTATAATTTTATGTCAACATTTTCTTTTTAACGTAATCTAGAAATTTATGTATTAAGTATATATTGCCAAGCGTCATATATTTTAAATTAAGAGTTCTGAGCTGCTTGTGTACGACATAGTAATTAAAAGAGTTCCGAAGGGATATGTGCGCTGGGTTGGAAGCTATGGCACCCTTGGTCAGCCGCGCGTGCCCTGGGCTCTCCCCAGTTCTGCTTAACCCGCTGCGAGATGAAGACGTGTCGCGACTGCGCTCGCGAGATAAGGGGTTCACCCATGTGGCTGGGTGAACTACGTGATGGCAAGGGCCATGCGTCTAAGATGAATTAGCTTCCTATGTCTTTATTTCATTTTAATTTCTATCAATTCTCCGCTTGACAGAATCACTGTAATTATTTGAGTGGCGTGATAATTTTAGGTATGAGTTTACCGAGGCGTTTGGGCATGATGTACGCGGGCCTGAAGGAACTCTTTTATTTGTAACTCTTGCAAATGGCCTAAGTTGTGATAATCTGTAATAGTAGAACACCGGTAGAGCATGTTTTTTTTTGTTGTTTTTCTTTGCTTGTAATGCCAAGTGACTTTGCGCCGAAGTAAATGTGCCATTAATATGAAAACCGATTTATTTAATTTCTGTGTTCTTGCACGCCTTCATACCCATGAAAAACCCTGAGATGAGAGTTCTCTCTCTATTGCACGTGATGCCATGGTAGTTTGAGTAGACAGTCTGAAAACACTTTATTTCTGTGGTAACTTGGGGCTTAGGTACCACCACAGTATTTATATTTTCAGGGTTCTTACAGCAACATACAATTAAAATTCATGGACTTTCAAGGACTTTTCAAGGACTGTCTACTAATTTTTCAAGGACCGCAATAAATTGCATTTGAAAACACTAAATTTTTATTAGAATATTTAAGGTTTTCATTCACAATGTTTCTAATATTTTTCTTCTCTCTCTCTTTAGAACTGCTGAAGTTCACCAATGATAAATAAACCAAAAATTAGCTTCGACTTGAGAAACATTGTGGGAGACATTCCGCTCTACAGCATGCATTGTATGCTAAGCCTCTCTCACACCCGACACGTAATTTATTTTTTATACTCACGTAAATACGGCATTTCATATGGGACACTATTACTTTCTAAAGTTCTTTGGTTTCTTTTATTTTGTCACTCTTCTATTCCAAAAAAGCTCTGCCATGAAACATTAGTATCAGGGTACTACTTGCCATGAACACATACAAAAGAAACATTAGGAATAACAGAACATGCTATGGCATGCCAGAAAGTATATTAATTACACAGACACTACAAAACATTTGATATTGTCAAGTAAATTATATTACCGAAATAATGCATAGACAAAATATGGTTTCATATTTCTAAGAAAAGATTTTAAAGTTAAGAAACTTGCTGGAATATTATGTTACCTAAAAATTCAAGGACTTTTCAAGGCCTTTTAAGGACATGGTTAAAGTTCCAGGGCTTTCCAGGACTGTAAGAACCCTGTATTTTGTATAACAGCAAAAGTTTTGTTGTTTCTTATGTATATTTTGTCTTGGTCTTGTATTCATTTGGAATGTGGTTTATTTCAATAAAAATGATAATATTACTCTCGTCCAAAATTATAAGTATGAGAGTAAAGAAGGTGCTGGAAAAATTTAAAGTAGATTCTTACCCATCAAAACTAATTTGAAATGTTCTACAGTGAACCTAGGATTGGCACTTATACCAGTAAATTTTGTTGTTGCATGTGTGCTCCCAGTAGATTACAACTGCAGGAATATTTTGATATTTTAATATTAAGTTTATAGTTTTGGGTGCACACTTTCTCAGGCAGGGTATACATTTGCAAAGGTGCTTTCTGGGCATAATTCAGCACAGTTCAACAGGGTTGTAACTTTAAACTAGCCTGTTTGCTGTATTTTTCATTACAAATCATACAAAAACTACATACGTACTTATATCCATTAGAAGATAGGATATATGGTACCAAGCTACATTTTATGAAACTAAGTTCTCCGTTTATTTCCACTTATAACAATGTAAATGAAATACAATCAAGCATAGGCGTACTGCAACTCAAAATTTTGGCAGGTAATATCAATTTTTTAGGGAGCAAGAGAGGAAGCCAAATTTTCAAAAGTTTTATTTGTAGAACAAAACAAACATGTGTAAATAACTTTTACTGCTTCTTTTCTACAGTACACAGATAAGGGTAGCCAGTCCACACTAAAATTAATATTGATGTCTAAATCAAAGAGCAGCAACGTGCAAAAAAATTGTATTATATGTAAAAATTAAATTAATTATTTTAAAGTTGAAGGGAGCATGTGACCCCCCGCACCCCTTGAGGCTATGCCTATGCAGCCAAGCCAGTATCTGCAAACTGAAAGTTTGGAAATATTGCCTGTTTCAATCCGTTACAAATTTTGTTAGCATTAGAACCAATGGTAACGCCAATTACAATAAATTTACATTACACTGTAAACTTGTGAACAAAGTGTCCACATAAATGTTGAAATTAAATTCCCTGACTTTTCCATGTTTTCCCTGACCATTAAAAAATTTTCACTGCCTAACAACATTTCGCAAAATTTACATGTGATATTTATTTATAGAACATTTACGAATGAAAAATACAGGCTTACATTGTTTTAGTGTTAAGTAAAACTTTAAAGTAAAACTTCGCACTTATTGGATCAACAAAAATATTAAACACAGGCAATGAAACATTTTAAAACTTCAGCTTACCATATTTCCTTTGCATAAAAATTTAATTTGTATATAATAACAGAAACAACATTATGCCTTTGTAAAAAAAATTGCACTACCTTACGAATTTTTTAAATAGGCTACAGCAAAGGCTACACTCAGGCAAAAATTACCATTATGCACAAACTGGATTTATTTGCTTGGACATACTCCATTGCAAAATATTTTGCAGTGGAGTATGTCCAAGCAAATAAATCCAGTCATGCACTCCCATTGCACAGTTATTTCAATCATATTATGCAGAAAATCTAGACACATAATATTTGTACACTTACCACTTCGAAAGAAGACATTGCAGAACACTGTCTAGTTCGCCTTGATGTCTCTTCAGAATACAGCATCGTTTAAAAATACTACGTACCTCAACTGCATCACTGCTAAATGCACTTTTGTCACAGAATACTTCAGCCTTGCACTGAACTGAGCTTTAAGCTCACAAATAATTTAACTACCCAACAACAGCATACAGCTGCACATTCCACCGCAGACTTTTCACTTATCACATCACTGCCAGGAACTGAAGTAGGAGTACACAAGGAAGATGGTGGTGAATGAGAATTACCACAGGCCACAGTCTTCGGCTTACAAGAAAAGTACATATCCAAATAACAACTCTCACTTTAGGACTCTTCCTCAGCTTGCTTGTGCTTATCACCATTCATGTGACTTGTGAGGGCACATTTTCCCATGTTGCTGAGGCAAAAAGTTTTCTGGCACAGCGAACAACGGGCATGATTACTTCCAGTTTTAGGCCGTTCCAACCACAATGCAAATCTTTCATCTCGAAGCCGATCTTCTTTGAAAGTTGCAGTTTTTCTGGGAAATGCCATGTTTTTTCAAAGTTATAATAACTGAAACGAATAATTTTACTAATTCTTTTCATGTGTAAACAAAAGAAAAAACTGCATTAAAATTAGTTAGCCAACTCACTATTCGACAAACACGTTTGGCCTTACGAAATCTTATTTCTGATGCAAAGTCACTTGCTGAGTTTTATGTGTAACACTTTTCAACACTCCGTTTTAACACTTTCAGCTAGCAAAAATACACTCTCGTAAAACACGAGCGACTCCAGACAGTGGCTAGCCATGGCCAGTGCCCATGTGCGAGAAGACTTAGAAAATGAGACTTGTGACCAGTGGCTGTCCTGATGATATTTCTTGCGCATGCGCACTGGCCACCGCGAGACACTAGTCACAAAACGAAAACCAAGAAGTAAACATGAAGCCTCGACTAAAAACTAACAGAAATACGTAACGTCAAATTTACTTTCATTAATAATTAAACATTTCTCTATAAAAAAAACTTGTAACATGCGAACTGAACATCAGTAGGTTCACTCGACACATAAAACTTAATACACAGTAGAAGTTAAACTTTTCCCTGACCTCTACAAAAAATCCCTGAATTTTCCCGGTTTTCCCTGACCTGAAATCCCTGACAATTTCCGGTTTTCCCCACCCGTGACCATCCTGTGTGCATAACCACACGTATTATATATTTATAGATGCATGAATCGCTGAACACACAACTCGTTTGGTTGCTTCTTTGTAACTTGACCAATTTTTAAATACCCATTTTTATATTCGCACTTCTTGCCAATAGCCAAGAAAATTTTTTAATTTGATAACATATGTTTTACATATTTTCACAATCTTCAAAATATTGTATCTCTATTAGTATTTCTTTCTACTTTATTGTAACAACACATACAATCGTAAGCACCTAAAATATTTACTACTTCTGTGACAAACACTTCGTAACAAATCTATAGTTATTGGTTATTGTGACATAAAATTTATTCCTTCATATTAAAATTCTTGAGTGCCATTGCGTCAATTATGTTTCCAAACAAATACAAAATCTGAGAACAGAAAAACATGAACACAAAATGTGGTGTGGCGAAACCTACAAAGGTGTGTACACAGGCTGCTGATTTAGATGGTGCAGCAGCTCAATTATTCTTTGTGTTTTACTTGCCAACAAAATAAAAGTGATTCATGCACTTTTTAAAGAGGGTCAAAAAAATAACATTTCAAGTTCTGCTTCCATTTGCCAGCTGATAGATTCTTCTATCTTATAAAAAGCAAAGTATGCTGCTTTCTGTAATTTAAGTAACTCTCCCAGTTTCCATTGAAGGTCATTTACACGGCATTAACAATAAAATAATTTATGTTAAGAAAATTAACGTGTTACCATTGCAGGCAGAACTGTTCATAAAAAAAAAAAAGGTAGAAAATTTGTAGAAACATAAACTAAATGAGAGGTTTGAAATTAATGGTGAGTTTAGTTTACATGATTATTCGTGGCACATAACATGTACAGCGATGGAGGCCAGGGTTGGAGAGCACAGGTTGGAGGGAACGAAGCAAGAATCTTAATGTAGAAAAATTTTAAACCTTTCTCATCCCCTGGTTCTTCTTCTCGATCCTCCTTCCGATAACTGATGGCAGAGCTACCAACTTCATGGCAAACACTGCCTGCAGACATGGCGAGTAGACAAATCTGGATGCTTACATCATCTAGGTGAATTAACCTGACAGCGCTCACGGTTAGCCCTGATGAAAGCGTAATGTTGCGATTACTTAGGTATATTACAGAGTTATTTAAATCTGGATTATTAGTTCTGGGTAATATTTAAGCTCTTTATGTTTTTTACATTAGGTATTTAGAAACAGTGCTTATAGAAGCTTCTACAATATTCTAGGATTTTAGATCACTACGCTAAATTTTGTCATAATTTGCATTTCCACTGTTGAGGAAGTACATATTTATATTTTTTATTTTCTGAAAATGACAGTCACTGGGACATGCAATGACCTGACTGGAAAAGGTGAGGTGGCGTACCGCCTGTGGAAAAAGTTGAATGAAAAAAAATCTGGATCCACCAGTTTAAGCCCGACCACGATTGAGCTAAGTCTCTATGAGAACTGACACATTAAATGTAGAGTAAGCCAATCCAGCCCGCACTTGTAGCGCATGTGGTCAAACCTCTTAATTTTTTTTTATTCACAACATTTAAATTAATGTAAATTATTTCTTTTCCGCTGGCAGAGGAGGCCGTTAGGGTGTTTGGGTACATTTTTTGTCCCCACATTTGTAATTTTGTAGCCACAAGCAATTGTGCCAACCGTTACCCAGAACTTCACCATGTCTGATCGTAATCACACATGTAAAACATTTTTGGTTGAAGTGACAGAATGTTTGTAATTTGAGCATGGATAATAAATATACTAACTGGAACTTCATAATAGGGGTGTGCGAAGCTTCGCATTTTCGAAGTCGAATCAAAGATTTTTGTTCCTTCGACTTTGTCTTCGACCAATAAAAATCTTAGAGTTGAAAGTCGGTCGAAGATAACCACAATTCACATCAAAACAGACAAAAAATTATTTATGAGGACCAGGTAATTTCCCATTTATTTGTAATTGTATTATTCTGTACAACTTACACTTAAAAACTAACATTCATGGCACAGCGGTGAACTATTTATTTTGTTTAGGCTACATTCGGTGGCACAATTTCACTTAAGCCGGAGTCACAATAACCGAACAAAACAATATCTGTAGCCAGTAAATCAGTAAGTACAGTGAAGTACCACTTATCCAGACTTCCAAACACCAGAATATTCTAAATAACGGACATATTAAATTTCCCTACATACCTTACGCATCAAACATTTTTTTAGCTCTATACCACTGTAATTTCTGCTTTCCCGCGAATATATATTGCGTAAACACAGAACTAAGAATCATAGAAAACTGCATACCAGTAGTACTGCAAGCTTTAGAGTAAAATCAGCATAAAAGTGGTCCCGATCACAAATGAGAAAGTCTTAACAGAGTGTGGTGCCTCCATGATGCTCAATCATCTATGGTGTTACGATGTTATTGTTTACGTTTTCCGTTCTACATTACGGCGGCGATTTATTATAACTTTAATGTTAAACCGTAAGGACTGCAGATTCATTTAAATCAGAATTGCTATTTTCGGTAATTTTAGTTTTGCCATCTGCAATAATGAACAAAGAAGAATCAGAACAAAGAAATTAACCTCTTGTGCAAAGTGGAAATTTGTGGTTGTAAATATGGCTTCTTCAAGCGGTTGGAAGGGAGTAGGCGTAAAATGTTACGTTTCGTAGGCAGGTGTTCATGTTATATTAAATTAAAGTTGGTTTTGTTCAGATACGTTGGCATTTAAGTATTGCGTAATATAATTTCGAGTTGTGGAGGTTATAACCTCAATAAAAAAGCCTCGTTTATCTTATGCACCCCGTGTTTTTGAACCCAAAATATCATATGAAAAAAATTTGTTAGGATACGTGAGTAAATACGGTATATTAAAATTTTTTTTTCATTACCAATTGTTTGTGATAATTTTTTTTCTTTGCTGTCTAATGGGAAAAAAAATAAATTCTTTGACTTCGACTTTCCTTCGACATTCCTTCGCACAATTCAAGATTCGATTCGACTTCGCTTCGCACTTAAAAACAGACCTTCGCACATGCCTACTTCATAACCTCTTTCTTCTGAAACGCCCTAAAAATAGTTTACATTTTTTTATTTTGTGAAGTGGAGGTCGATTAACAAGAGTACTGTACACTCACCAATATTCCTCAGGAGACACAACTGCAAAAACCAGGAATGTATCAAAAACACTTTTTGTGGCAGGCTGAGCTTGAATTTGACTGTCTGACTGGATTTAGTTTCTTAGAGATCAATTGACTGTCTAAATTGGTAATATTGGAAAAAATTTACTCTTGTAAGCTACAAAAAAAAAGTGTCAGCACTCCACACATACATATAATGCACAGTAGGGATATCCATATCAATGTAAATATTGCATTGTAATGTAGTCTATAAAAGAAGCCAAAGTTTTTTTTATAAGTAATCATTCTGGGATCAGGGAGGAACTACTCCCATTTCTGAAAACACCCCGGCAAGAAACATATTATCACACCCACCTTGTAGCCGTGGTGATGCCAACTTTCAATTTTGTGGATTCCTGGGTGAGCTTGGTAATTTTCTTCTTCAAATCATCCACTTTCTTCATGGCTGGTTTCATACGTGATTCAGTGATGTTTTTAATTTGACTGTTCAACTTTTCAATCTCTACTTCTAGGGTTTTAGAGACTTTGGCTGCCTCCTCGTAATCTTAACACAGAAGCAACCAAATTATAGGATGCAAGAAAAATGGTAACAAATACAACACAACTGAAGAAGACAGATAAATTAATTAACAAAAAACAGTAAACACAACAATAACAACTTTTATGAGCTCAGTACCTTGCTTATGTTTGTCAATCTTTTCAGTCAGTCTCCTAACCTGGTCTGGATCTGGAGCAACTGTTTTCAGTTTCTTTTCCTGATTTTTCACTTGTTCCTTCAGCGTAATTTCTTGTTCGGAGAGAGACTGGAATTAAATAAGTCTAGTGAATCGAGGAACATTGTAGCTGACAAGAAATAAACAGTACAAAGTAGCTACAGAATATCTAGATCGCATTTCCCTGACTTTTCCAGGTTTTCCAGACAAAAATTATGAATTACAAGACATTTTTGTGGAATTAAAAATCACTATAATCTAACTTAATATGTTGAAACTAATTTAATTTGCATGACTGTTATAAAAAAATGTTTATAAATGTACTACAGACAGTTATTTGTGTTCGGCACACTAAGTTACTATAATCCATAGAACTGTAATAAGTTATAATTAACTGGAACTAATTTTAAAATGAATTGCTAAGATAACATTTTCATAAATGTGAATGGTTGTGCAACTGTTCAAAAGTCAATCGCAAAGATTGCAGCCATGAAGATGCGTCTCCAGCCCAGAAGTCAAGATAGTCAACTGGACAACAACCGCAAAAGGCTGCAAACTCCTATTGCTAAGCCTAAAGTTTGCTCTACAATTTGAATTTCCAGTCATCAGAAGCAATTTCCCTGACTTTTCCAGGTTTTCTTTGTTTTCCAAATCTGTAGTAACCCTGACAGTATTATTAACTAGTTGGGTCAATCCATGTCAATCCAAAATTTATGAAAATGTGACCCACCAATATGGATTTTTATTAAATTTTATATTTTTGTAGCATTCACCAAATTACAAAACAAAATAGATTTTTTTGGTAACGTTTTTAGAGGGGAAATTGGAAATGATAATACAGTACAGTATTTAACAAATTACTGTTAAGAAAATTTATCTTTACAGGTTTAACATTAATTCCTTTTGTTCTAAAATAATACAAAGAAAAATTGAAGGCTTAAAAAACATTATATGAAAAAAACATAATATGCCTACAGTAATTTATTTACATTAAAATTATTTTTCTACACAGCCTACTGTAAGGTACACACACACATATCTGGTTATCCTTTATATATTCTAATTATTTATAGAATTCCTGAATGCACATGAGTCATTAACATTATATTAATATAGAGTTTTCCATACCATTTGAAGATATTGGGTTGCTTTCTATAACATTCATATGGTTTCTTGACTTCTAATAACCCTTACAATCTATACCATGTAAGAATTCTGTGTTTTGACAGCTAATGATACCAATAATTTTAACACGTGCCAAACACGTGGCAGAATAATGTACCATTTAAAACAATAGGACGTGATTGTATGACCTGATGAAGCAGTAGTGGCAGCCCTGTTCAGCAAATCGGTTAACTTGAAGAAAATAGTGTGTATTATAGGCGAAAAATAAGTAGGCATTTTGGAGGAAACATAGTATAATAACATTGTTCCGTATCCTGCAACAGTCAGTTAACTATTTTATTCTATTCAAATAGCGTAAATTTTTAAACTAATTTACAAATAACTGCACCGTCAGTCGACCGGTAACAAAAACAAAAGACTGCCATTTGCGAGTGTTTGAGCTTCTCGTGTGTGTGTGTGTGTGAGAAAAAATTCATTCATTCATTTTAACAGAATTTGCAAACACAATTCTTGTTACAGACCTACATGTAAACATGCTTTTTTCAAGGCGTCGACTCGATAAATTCTTTTTGTAGGAAAAAGTTTGTGGTTATTTATTAATTTTTTAAAGCATGTAGCACCATTTAATTTCAAGTCCGCGTGAGATTTTGTGCCTGTCAGCTGCTAAAATGTAGGCCTACATATTACCAAAAGAAAAGGCCAGAAAACCAATGCCTATACATTTCCCAGTCATTAAAGAGTACTTGTTCAATCATATGTGTTAATCAACAAAATGATTTAAAGCTGATCTGGGCAGTTAGGCCTACCCATGTTTGCTCATTACTTATATTTTTTATTTATGTATTATTTCCGTTTACGTTGTGAAATAATTCCATTAAGGAGTCAATAATTTTCGGCGCAACTCAACAAATTTGTATACAGTGGTTTATCATGCAAATTCTAACATCTGTACCAAATTTTGTGATCTTATCAAAAATATTAATTAATATACTTAGATATGAAATCTGCTAATTCATGACCTCTTAATTAAGAAAATGAATAAGAAATGAGTTTGAAATTTTTCCCACACAAGTATACGACATTAATCTTTGGAATTCTGAAGTTTCGGGTTCGTAAGAGCAATATTAATATTATAAAATAATTAAAGTTTACACCTCTGCATAATGCAGATTTGTAGACTTCGCAGAAAAGATTGGCCAGTTATTATGCATAATGAAAAGTGAAAAAATATTGACCGGAAATGACTGAAGAACAACTACAACAGTACTTTATGAATAGCAAACTTTTGTGTTATTTCTGAGAAATCCAATCTAACTAATAATAAGTAATATCATAATTTTCTTTCTGACATGTGCAGGCTCGTAGGAAATAGCTTATCATTACATAGATATACACAGAACTTGAGTGATATCAGTTCAACAAGGCAAAACAAACAAAGAACAATATATAGGTGGTTATTACAGGTTTGTAAGATGTCTGAGATAGGCAAAATAAAGTAGACAAATAACGCCAAATATTGAATTTCCACTAAGTTACCAGTGAGAAGTTTCGATTTTTTCATGTCCGATTAGTGCTGCATAGAACGGGCAGAAGAGGAACTCAGTCGACCGGCCACGAATAACAAGCTGTGAGGGAGGAAGGGGTAGCTGGCACTCACCGGCTAACAGTTATCTCCTAATCGCATTACCATCTTCTATGAGTGGTGGGTTTGCCAGCCCAAGAGCCTACCTACCTGCTTCTTCCACGAAGGTGGTTTCCAGCGATCACATGACACTCAGCCCATTCTTTCTCCGCAGATCCGTAGTCCGGTTGTATAAGTTGTCCCATGAAAATTTGGGTATCAATGTAATAATTGTGCTATCTAAGCAGGTTTCGTATCCAAGCATTCAAATTAAGTCTGGTAGAAATATTAATTTGTTTTTTGATATAAAATCCTTTTCATTAAAAATAGAGGATGCTCCATTCTGACTAGGGTCAGGGACAGCAAATAATATATTACAATGTGAAACTTATCTCACCTGTAAATGTGAATAAATAATAACATGGAGTATATTTGTGTGAACTCTATAGCTCGAATTCTGGTCCGGCCATTCTGATTATGGGGATTTCCTCCCTTTCCCCTCATGATCTCTACAGATAAATCCTGCTGGGATGATACCTCACAAAAATCAAAAAAGATTCCGGCCACTCGTGTATAAAAATAACACACGCATACACACACTCACTCCCCCCCTCTCTCTGGCGACCTTTATGTAGACGAGACGTAAAGCTCACTAAAGAAAAGTCATAAAGATATGGGTAATTTTACACTAAAAATGTTGTTTAAATATGAACCACTATAAATTATCTTTACTGAAAAGTAAATTTACATTGCAAGCATGCATTTTTGGCATTATGTAAACTAATATACTTGCAACACAAATTCTATTTACAGTAATGATACTTTGCAGCAGTTCATACTTAGGCAACATTCTCTGTTTCCTGTGCACGTAAGAGGAAATCCATATATTTTTATGGTGTTACAATAAACAAAACTATGGGAATGGAAAACTACTGTTTTGTGGAGGAAGTAGACAAAAATTATCAAAATATTTTACTACTGAAGTGATTACAGTATATAGTAAGTCGGAAATGTTACTGATGTCTTTTGAAATACACGTAAAAATAAGTGCTATGAATGATTTCCCAAAAACACGCAAACATTTTAAAAAGTGTTTTGTTCATTTTTTTCTGTGGGTGAAGAGCTTTAATTTGGTGTTAGAATGCATGCTGACCTTGCCCTGTTTCTACAATTTCTTTAACTGTAAGAAGTACTTCATTTATTAGCGTAAAATAATTATTTTCATTACATGATTAAGGCCCATATTATTAATTTCTATTACTGTTGTGAAAAAAAAAGTTTAACGCAACTGTTAACAGATATTTTAAAACTGTTCCAGCCATATTCTATTCAGTGCCTTTGCTATGAACCTTAACTTTTGCAAGACAGATTAAATTCATTAGATAATTAGTAAATAAACTACGGTTTTGATTAATTTGTATTTTGGTTAATTCAGTAACAAGCTGAAATCATATTAATTTTACAGTTTGACAAATTAAGCTAGACAAAAAAAAAAAAAAAATATATATATATATATATATATTTTTTTTGACGGGCAAAAGTTGATGTGTTAGTTTTTTGTGGCAAATGTTTTTCGCGGTTTTTTGTTTTTTGTTTAAGCTTACTCCATTCAGGGATCTTTGGTCTTAATTTTCCGTTTGTCTTGGTTAGGCCAGAGCGGCAGCCGAGTTAGCCAGCAGGATAGAGGCCCTTCAGGCAGTGAGCAGTGTGGTTTGGTCAAGGACACTTGTGTCTCGGGTGGCAGTGGTCGTAGGCTGCAGACACGTTCAGGGAGGCTAGGCGAGTAGTGTAGAGTAGCGTGTGAGAAGGGAGGATGTTTGCGCGGTGAACGTTGCGTGTCTTCGTACCTGTTTAGTCGTGAGCGGTGCCGTTCTCAGTTAACGAGTGTTGTATTCGTAGCACCTCATGGGAATCATTAACGTTGCTGTGTGCCGCCGTGGGTAGAGACTTGCGGGGGTGAGAGAGGGTTTTTCATAGAACGTCAGCATACGACGGTGTAGCTGCGGGTCTCCGAGAGAGAGAGGGGAGAGAGAGAGACAGCGAATCGCGCTGCGCAGAGGCCCCGCATGGGTGGGCAAAAGGCCCAAAGATGTACGAAGTCTGGCCGAGGATCACCGAAACGACGGCGGTAGCTTGGGTGCTGCACGCGGGATTGGCGGAGAAGGTGGAATGGCTGAAGTAAGTGACGGACATGTACGTGGCGATTAGGGAGAGGATCGGTTGTATCAGGCCTCGGGAGGAAGGCCTCTCAGCACGAAAAGATGTAGAAGTCTTGGAAACAGCTAAGTAAAACTTTTTTTTCCTTGTAGTTTGTAGTGAGGAGTTGTTCGAGAGCATGGGGAGTGAGTAGCTCGAGCAGAGGCAGGCCGGATGAGGCATCAGGGGGATGGCGAGCTGTGGAGTAGTGAAACAGGTAGGCACGCTTGCACTAGTAAACCCGGCCGTAGTTTAGCTTAAGTTAGTTATGCCTTATTGGTCACATGGTGTTAGTCAAACATAGAGAAGTCGTAAGTACTAGGTCTTTCTTTTGCTGAGGAGTGTTTTCATAGTAAAGTAAACATAGCTCTGTCTATTTTGGTCGTGTAGGGATATAGTAAGTGGCGCAGTCGCACTTTAAGTTAATGTGAGGCATAGAATGTTTGCAAGCTACCATATCAGTTCTTTCGTCTTCTTTTTATTGTTAACCAGGGTGTGTTTACGTTTTGCTGCTGCTGTTTTGCAGTTTCTTTCATGCGACCAGAGATAGATTCATGTTCGTTTGGGCAGGTTCGGATAGCTTTTATTTACCCACATTTACCATGAATAGTAAAATGTTTATTTGTTTTTAACTGCTAGGTGATGTTTATACGAAGTCTAATTTCTGTAACTGTTTGTTTACGGTCTAGTTTTAGTGTTTGTGCGCCGCTGAGTGAGTTTAAATTGTTTTCAGAATTCGGAGATTTCTATTACTTTCTACTTTATATATTTTTTTTGGGAGTTGAGGATGAAACGAGTTGTAGTGTTTCAGTTTATTTCTTTCTCATATTTGAGTGTAATAATTATTCGAAAATAAATTTTATAACGATAAGTTCAGAACTCTGTCGTGGTTATTATTTTTAAAGAACCGCAGTAACTTCTAAACATCCCTCTAGTTGAGTAGTGCTTCATTTTTTTTTCTAGCATTAATTAAGGTGATAGTAATAAGTGTACCCTTATGTCATCATACACCTGGCACATGCACACAGCTACAGAAACGACAGTATAATTCTTTCTTTTCTTTTTCTTTACACCCGGTTATATGGAGACGTTCCTATCCTCATTTGTAATGGATCCCGTACCTGATAACCTAACCCCCGTTTTGTTGTTTTTAAATTGTTTTGACTTTACTGTTGGAGTTTGCTGAGTCCAAGTTAACTATTCACATACCCCCGTCCTCCTTTGTTGGTGTTGTTGCCATAGTGCGGGCTGATTGTTATGATTGTTTATTCTTCTTCCTTGTGATCTTTGCCAAGAGTTTTGAAGTAACGCAGTTTGTGACAGTGTGGCAGATAGTTAGCCCCTTTGTTTGATGTCCTCTGCCCACCGGGATTTATTTATTTATTTTATTTGTGGCCGAGGATGTCCGTCTCCAGGTAATGTGGTGTGACATAACACAGTTCACAAACAGATTGTCTACACTTTTACACAGCATAGGCGCAGAAGATGAAGAGATCCAGGGCTCTCCAAGGTCAACAGCTGTTTACATAGCTACGCCCCTAGCTTGTCTTTTTAAGGCAGGCTACTGATGTCCCCTTTTAAATTAACTAATTCAAAGATAACAAAAAAGGGGGTAGCAATATGGTCAAAACAATTTTACAGTTATCTGTTATTGCTTGCGTATAGAAAAAAACATTCTCGTAAAATCTGTACAGCTTGGGGCTATTTAGTACAATGAACTAATGAACACTATCCATCCACTAGCTTCATTTGTGTGACTGGCACGTGTCTATAGAAGGCAACTTGTGTTGCAAGCATGAATTTTTGGCATTATGTAAACACATATAACAATTTTATAAATAAGCTTGTACTTAAAATGTATTACAGCACAGTTGAACATTCGGGCGGTCCTCTTAACTTAACAAGAAAACATGACCAAATAAGTAAGGGCTGCAAACCACAAAATGATTAACGATGCACTAAGTGAGAAGACTTAATTTCGATGCACAGATATATATATATATATATATATAAACTCATCAGAACGAAAAACGATGTGCATACTCCAAGCACTAAATAGAAGTTCTAAAAATTCCTTTGCTACCACTTATGAGTAGGATTGTGAGAGAATCTTAACAAAACTAATTTTATTAGACACTTTACAGTTACCTTATTGAAGGAACACGTATAAAAGTTTATCATTTTAGTATTTAAAGAATTATAAAATATCATAAAGTCACAATGAAATTATTAACTATTACAACTTCTACCAACTATACATAGTATACATAGGTAGTCATTGCACCAAGCCACAATGCCAGCCCTTTCAAGAAGTATTTTCCTTTTTATCCTACATTTTTTCCACTTTAGCCCCATACTTTACTGAGTGATAGAGTGTTCTTGTTCGCCATCGACTACTTTTTGTAATTTTGATGACACGCAATACTTTTCAAATACCTGGAACTCTCTTTTCACGTGCATAGAGGGCGAAATCATCTACTTAAAAGTATTGTCCCCTCCCCTGGTGGAACGTTATTTTCTGGGCATGGCTAATTACTTGATGGGAACAGTTTCAATAATAATTTTATTTTATTTTCGGATATGTTTTAACTGGTTCACAAACATACATGTAATAAGCCGCGTAAAGAATAATTGCTTTATCAGCAACCTGTTCTCCTTCATCACATTTCTGTATTACAGTACTAATGACTTCACGTCCGTCAGGAGACCCCCATGACGGATAGCTGCACCCGATAGCTTCATACCGCACTAACTAAATAAACTGTATGCTTTTTAAATTTTTGTCAAGAAAAATTATCACACTTATTAAAACAAAACAATAATGTTTTCTTCAGTATTGTGACACAATACCGAGAATACTGAATGGTCACATCCTGAGTTTGTGTTAATGTTTGTGATTTACACTAAATAACATGGACTGATATAATTTAATTACAATAGCGACCATATTTGCACTCACAGAGTGAGTGAGTGAAGAGAATTGGGTGGTATCTATGGTGACATCTAAACGTGAGGGGGTAAACGGGAGAGCCTCAGGACCAGCGACATCAGCCAGCACGATTACCACATATAAAAATAGGGTTTGACCCCTTTAAGGCCGCTTCACAATGAAGTTAACATACAGCTTGTTACGTTACCTTTGCATTAACTTTACCGAATAACTTCCTGTGAATTTGTAAGGCATTCCACGTTGAAGTAAAGATACATGCATCTTCGGGACGTTGAGGTACAAGGCTACCAATTCAAGACACAGGTAAGATATAAATGGTTAATAGGGCAAAAATATATTTTCAGAGGTTCTAATGTGGTTATATCACATTTATTCGTACACATGTTCTAACCTGTTGTTGCCACTCTGCTGGCACAGGGCTTGAATTTAAATTTCTTTCAGGGTTGTAATAAGGCTTGAGCATGAGAGTTCCCTGAAGGGGAGGAGAGACTGCTAGATATCCCAAGGAGAGTGGTTTCCTGGGCAGTCGACACGATATAGTCTCTACAGCAGAGCGGGAAAATTCTCACTTTTCATGAAGGGGGGTAGGCGTGTTAACCACTCACCATTTAGAAGAGCTCCCTCAGGAGGCAGCGTTTTCGGTCCGACACAGGCTTCGGCTCAAAGTTGGCTTCCCTCTTCAGTTGCTGGATGCGGGGGTGCAGCAAAGGTGCCGGTCTTTCGGGTGATTTTATAGGGCTAATTAATGGCAGCTGAAGGCGGTGCAAGTCCCTAAGGATGCGACTAAAATTATCGCGTTTGCGTTTTGGTGGTTTATTCTCGGTGTCTTTGTAACGATTGCAAAGTTCTGAAATAATTATGGGTATTTCTCATGTTTTCTGGGGTGGGGGAATTACTTCCACAGGTACTTCCTTACTGCTTGCGACGGCCTGTCTGCGCGTAGCTGCAGCTTCTGCCTTCCGACCTTCAATGACTGCACTTTCCTCTGGTGAAATATTAATTATTAAACAATCTGCATGAGACATGAGTACTTCAGAAATGAAACTATAAAAATACATTTGAATTGTATGTATTGTTACCCACTTGGTACACTTTACAATCACTCTTTACAATCACTGACTTTACAATTCGGCTTTACACACACAGATCTTTATACACTATTGATTTATACAATGTTCACTATTCTCGACCGCGTGGTCATTTAATCACGGAGCCACGGAATTTCTCACAGACTAGACTCAACTTCTGTATCTGGCGGTCACAGATATGCACCTCGTGGCGACTAGTTAGACTCGCGGTAGGGTGCGCTCCCTTATACTGCCCTCGCAGCTACGGCACACCTCCATAACGAGCTGCGCTTTCGGCACAAGAGTAGGGTAGGACCAGGTTTAGGCTCCCTTCTCAGGAAGCAACCTGTATAGAGGATGGGTAGGTGGGTTTAGACTCCCTTCTCAGGAAGCAACCCTTTCGAGGTTGAGGGTGGTGCCTAGGCTTACACGGGGAGGAGGCCTGAGCCCTAGACTGACAATTTGGCTAGACGAGCGCCCGCCTTATACCTATACCCCTGAGGGGGGCTTAAAGTACCGTTAGTGGGTGGTGAGAATGGCCGCCACTGGAGAGGAGGCTGGCTAGCAGGCGCACCACTCCAACACCCACAAATCTCCCACACTCTGCCAAAAAATATGTGACACTATTAAAACCTTTCCGCGAGGCCGTGAAAATGTCCATGTTGCCAAAAAGAAATAAACAAAGCACTAAACAAATACACAAAATCAATAATATTACGTTTACAATAATTGTATACACACTTTCTCTCTTAAAAGTTCATAATTTGCCGCCTGGCATTGTTTGCATTGTGTCCATCTGTTTGTTTACATTGGTTATGGCGGACGTGAATATATACATATGAAAACGGTAAATATAAAAATCTCTAAATCTTTAGTTTTACGGCAACATGGCTCACAATGCTGGATTAAATAGGACCCCTTGGGCAAAAATAAAGAAGGCCTAACTCTTACATGTTACTAATATTATGGGGCCGAGCGTAAAATATATAATTAAGCACCTTGTAGGGTGTGTCACTGTTAACACCTAATTTCACACCAATTTGATCTCATTGTGCTGCTTTCAATTAGGCATTCTTGAATTTTTTTAATTTCTTGTAACGTAAATACGTTTGTGCATGTAACACGATATTAAAGTTTCACAAGCGATCAAAAAACATTAAAATGGTGTGGTACCTTGTAGTGTTTCACCACTACTTTCATGGTAGAGTTTAGTCAACAAAAGAACAATGCCTCTTCTGATTGACTGCCGTTGCGTTAACTTATGCAAAGTTCAAGTTTAATCAACTGCAGACTTTGTTACATTACCTTTACCTAGCTGTTAAACGTAAAGGTAACATAAACTGCTCCATGTTAACTTCATTGTGAAGCGGCCTTTATGTTTACTTAATTGTCAGAAGATACAACACATGTATTTGTTCTTTATTGCAATAATGCATTAACGTAAAGAAACCGATATATGAGTCCAAAAGAAAGCCAAAAATTACTTTCAACATAATTTCGCACAAGTAAACTGCCATTACAAAAATATAGTGTTGGCCAAACTAGCTTTATATACCCTTTCTCAGGTTAATAGTAGGAGTGTAGTATTGAACGGTATTAGACAACACAGGACATGAGGTTGCAGACCCTGGCTCGTTGACGGCTAGCAGGTAACGACCCCCTGGAGTACTCACAGTCGCGCTAGACACAGTGGCGCGCATAATCTTGGTTGATTGACAGCAACAGTAATGCACTCTCTGACTCTCTGACAGAGTGCTTGAACTATTTGGAGGAGTTTGGAAGGGACTTCGACCTTTAAATTGTTTACGAGCACCCATCCTGCACTCAGCCTTAATATTGCCCACCTAACCCTAGTAAGATTAATGTGCAGTTAATATTGAAAATAAATTACATGTCTGAGATCTAAAAAAAATAATTAAAAGAAAATCACAACACATAACCTATTGGATTTTATTGCAATCATAATACACCGTAACTGTTGACATGTTTTGGTTATCAGCTGGAAAGCACATAATGGAAGGATATATAACATATTTGTTTACATAATCCTACTTTTATATGATCAGTCAAATGATGGAATTATTTACGGTATGGACTGTACGAAGATATCTTTCTGGACTGTTCTGGTGTTTTTACTGAATGATAAAACAAAAGCAATAGCATAAAAGGTAGCCAGCCACGATTTTCTATTACAAGGTGAAACATAGTTTACGGAAGCAGTTTAATAGGTTTATTACTTTAATTCAGTTTTTAGTAACTGCAACAAGTGATGTTATTTTAGAATCAGTGTTTGAAGGTTTGAAATTGCTAAAAATTGTACTGTCATGCCAAATATTTATACTTATAAGCATCTTAGACGTTTTTCGCTACCAGCTGTGGGAAGTCCCAATGTGATGGCATTGGCGTTGGCGGCACAGCGAATTTCTTAGTTACTATAAGGAACTTGGAAGAAAAAATATGTGACTTTTTATCTTGGTCATGGATACACAAATAATAAATTTAATTTATATCTGTGTCGATTGATGACATGGTCCGGGTGATTTTACATTGAATGACCCAGTTACGATTAGCTGTAAGGCACTGCACTTACAATTATAAGACAAGAAATTCATACAACATAGTATTAATGCTCGCCTAGTCCAAAAAGTGCCAATCACAGGATCAACGATCCAGGAAACTGCAAACTAAAATAAGACAATTTTGTGTGCTCTATTGAGATGCTGGATTGCTTCAAGAAGCGGAATGGTACCACATGGCACAAAAATGTGTGAGAGAACGTGACTGTGCTCAGTAGGGCGGTGGAGCAGTGGCTACCAACACTGTTTAGACCTTGAAGCTGTTTTCATTATGTGACATATGCGAGATGGAACGTTTTTGTAGTCTGATGCCGAAGTGTACCCTTGTGGCCACAGAAAACACTTGCAAGGGAGGCAAGTGCAGCAAAGGACACATCACTGTGCTGCTGTGCATGAACATGGATGGCAGCAATAAGCTGGGAAGATGGCCAGAACCTATATTTTTAAGAAAAATGTGAAAACATGTTGCAAGTTGTTTCCCAAGCAGAGGATTAAAAGACTGTAAGGCAATTGGTGTTTGGTTTCCCTTCTTATTCTACACATTTTTTTTTTTGCACAGAGAGTAGTACAGCTTAAGGGCTATGTAAGGATTCATAAACACAGCTAATGAAATTTGTAAAATTACGGTCTAGTTAAGGTAATGGCGGCCGACACATTTTTTTCTTTCATGCGTTGCCTATTATAGCAATTCCCTAAGCCAACGCTATACCCAAAATCACATGAAGTCAACACATGTCTGCAAGTGGTAAAGCAGTTTTCAGTTGGTTTAAATATCCTAATGATGGTGAAATGCAATGAACCTGGGACTGTAGAGAGTATGCACCCAAAGATTTTAATCTTAACTACGAGGTAGGGTAGACTGCCACATGCAACTGCTGGCCATGAGACCAGCAAGTAACGCTAGCTGTCATGGCCCTGTAATCTATGAAGAGTAAGGTTTGGTCTTTAAGGAACGTGAGGTGCAAATTTGTGTGAAGTAATAGTGAGCATGATGCGCCTAGCATTGCACTCTGATTTCGGAAGTGGAAAAGCTCCGCCACCTTTTATAAACAACTTCGAAGTTTTATTTATTAAAAAGATTAGGACATTAATAATCAGGACAGCATGGATGAACTCCTATATATGGTCTATGTGTGCTAACTGTATTGTGATGCGTCAGTGGCTGAAGATACTTGCATCGCAGTTAACCACAAATCCTGGTCACGGCACCAGAAATGTGATGCGGTGGGATTTTCAGAAGCCTAAATCGCCTTACTATTGGCCAGTAATGATCGTATAGTGGTTATTAGAAGATACTTGCAGTATTCAAGTAGTGTACAATGCGTTGTTGTGACTGTTTTTATTAACTTCAAATTTTGACTTTTACATACTGAAACAGTTCAGATCGCAATCATAACTTTATATGAGCCCTAAACAATCGTCAAAGCTTGACACTCCTGGGAGAGAACAGCTCACACAATAGCCAAAAAACTCAAAACAAACTTCACATAATTAAGTGACGCAACATAAACAGAAAGAAAAATTAGAAAAAATAGATGCCATTCTAAGTTCCCATGGCTGTTCCACCACCTCTATCACTCCGACAAGACAACATGTCACGCACAACCATCTCACTCCACACATGAGCAACAAGTATGGCTGACCCCCGCGACGCTTGTTCTCTCCCTGCAGCGCCTCTGGCGGCCACCAACGTAAAAACGTAACGGAAAACTAAAACTAATTAAATATAATGAACAAAAACAATTCTTATACTTCTAAACAATCTTAAAGCGAAAATATTCTTCTGAAAATATTCTTCTGAAAACCACACATACATATTAATTTATTTTAAAACATAAACTTAAATTAATTTAAATTGTTTGTCTTTTCATTGGCCCACGCCAGCCCACACACTCCAATGAAATGTAAAAGTAGTAGAAAATTGTAAAAAATATAAATATAGCCATTCCAGGAACTGCATAGGCACACCTGTGCCATCAAACTATGTTTCAATTTCCTGTGTACATGTGACGTTTTTGTATTGACCTGATGGGTGCATTCCTGGAAGTCTGCCATCATAAAAACAAAAGACAGTGGCATCAACATGGCGTCGGGAGTAAGATGTATTTACTAAACCAGCTACAATTTTTGGTCCTCCGGCTCGGATTTTCGTGGAAGTAAGCATTGACATGCGTGGCATGTAACGTCCTAAGTGGAGAGAACACTGACTGCGGTAAAATACGCCTTGTTACGGTTCGTAAACGTGTGTTCGGTTCCGAAAAGTCGTACGGCAATACACGCCCCAGTTTATTTGTATAGTCAATCGGGAAACGCGACCGTTGTATGTATTTCGCGCGTGTTACCACGGGAACTGGTGGAAACCCGAAATAGCAAATGTGTCGCAACTTGCTGAATACTTAGTAAAGTGTATCAAAGGGCCTAAAAACTGCGTCCCGGCCTGTAAACATACAAGATGGCTGCAGCTACGCTGGAATTGCAATACGTAATTTTC
>PNEQ01101648.1:0-14040 GCA_003012365.1 Medauroidea extradentata | reverse complement strand
AGCTGTACAGGGTTGTGCGCTGGTTGACTCTACAGCCACTGACACGCTGATGTGCAGGTGCCCCTTACTACTGAGTGGTCACAACACATCTAGTAGCCGGCAAATATTTCATGCTCGTTGGTCTACGGCGCGTTCATCAAGAGTGTACAGTTCCGACTATCTGCAGCCCCACCTGGCAACAACCCACGAGCCGCCACTGATATAGAGACGAAAAATATCAAACGTGAGACTAACTCGAGTTGCTAGAGCTTGCAGCGGAATGTGATTCACCTATCAACAGCTGCAGAGACGAACGAAGTGGAACAAGGCCCGACCTGTAAGGGATCGTTCCAAAGAAGGTAGCAACCCATCAAACACAAGGTTCGTGTATGGAGCCTCGTGAAGCCAATAATTAGGAGCCGGTATTTTAGCGAAAAAATTTTTGCATAGCTTAGTTTAAATGCCTGTGCAGGGTCTGTGGCCAAATGGTCAGAACATTTGCCTCCTACCAAAGCTACCATGGTTCGATTCCCGGCGGGATCGGTCTGCGGATTTTCGCACAGTGGAAGTCGTGCCGGACGATGCCGTTGGTCGGTGGGTTTTCTCGGGGATCTCCCGTTTCCTCCGACCCTTCATTCCGGCGCTGCTCCCTACTCATCTCATATCATTCCTCAAAAACACTTAAGAGGAGTCCTCGACTGGCGCATGGACGGCGTTGCAGCGTGTCATGCCTACTCTTTTTTACGCGAAATCGCTTAATTTATTCATATTATGCTTACCTACGAAAAGAACACACACTTGAAACCATGCTTCTATTTTATCAAAAATGCAGCACGATTGTTAGAAACATGATATTCAGGCCTCTCAAAATGGCTCAAAACGGGTTTTTTTAGACTGTTGTAACTCCGAAAATATTACCTGAATTCGTAAAGTGCAAAACGAGAGGCATGCGTTGGTCTTTACTTCATACTATTCAGAAATAAAATATTGGGGCCACAGCTTAAGGGCGCGGGTACCGCTATTTTGATCACCATTTTTTTTATTTGTACCAGATATTTTTTTTCTTATTTTAGACACAAAATGTGACTAAATTTGGCTCTTATGAAATTTTTTTATCTCTTATAGTTTTCGCGTAATGGCTTGTTAAAGTCCTATTTTGCATGTTTCCGTTTTAACGACTACACTAAAACCAACTGATGTACCAAACTCAAAAATATCACAGTAAATAAAGACATTCAGGGTACAATGACATGCTCATAAAATTGAAAAATAAAAATTATTTGTATTTTAAAATCAATTATTGTATTTTTAAAATTTTTATTTTTTGTTTCAGCATTTTTTTTTTAAATTCAAATAATGTTTATTCTTTAATTTTATGAGCATGTCATTGTAGCCTGCAATGTCTTTATCCACTGTGATTTTTTTGAGTTTGGTATATCAGTTGGTTTTAGTGTAGTCGTTAAAACGCAAAAGATGCAAAATATGACTTTAACAAGCTATTACGCGAAAACTATGAGAGAAAAAAAATTTCATAAATGCCAAATTTAGTCACATTTTGTGTATTAAATAAGTAAAAAATATCTGGTACAAATAAAACATTTAAAAAATGGTGATGAAAATTGCGGTACACCGCGCCCTTAAAAGTCCCGTAGTAAAAAGACTACAACGAGAACCTTGCACGCCAGTTTGGCACCCTGCGAATAGAGGTGATATGCTTCTCGTCAAGCGTGGAACCCTGACTCTTATCGCTACGCTGTTCCCACGCGTCATAGGTGGAAATTTGACACCGCGAAGGACTCCTATAAAGACCTCGATGTTAAGCGCTGGCCAAAATCTTTCACTCTCACTCTCAATACCAGTGCATATTTACAGCTCTTCTTCGAGGTTATTTGAATCGTTGTTTTCTGATTACAAAGAAGAATCACAGCGATGACACAATTATATTATTAAAGCGAGTTGTAGATAATACGACTCTAACTCCGAAAATTTTCTTATTTAACTTTAGGAAATGTACAAAAAATTGATAGTCGAGTTTTGCTTAATCCGTTGATTTTATTTTTCATTGGCATATTACTATGGGCCAATAGTTTTCGCGAAAAGATTTTTTGCACCAACTTGATACATTGCCTTCCGTACACATCTGTGGCTCTACTTTGTAGTCCAATGATTGGATGTTTTCAACTCTCAGAGTCATGGGATTCTACCCGCCAATCACAGACTGGGTGGTGTCATCAGTAGAGACAGGAAAAATTCGAGGGTTCACTGACATGTAGGCTATCTTCCAAGAATATCTGTGTACTGTAGCAGACAACATAAATGTTCATTGGCTGCTCGCTGACACAGTGACAGGGGCCTGCGTGTAGTTACATTATCTAATTGGCTCAGCGACTTCCCAGGGGTGTCAAATAATTCAAGGGCCAGTTGCAAATGTGGCGCTAACTTACAGTTGTTTGAATTATAGATTGGGCTTGAACGAAAACGCCAAATTTTCAGGTCTCTAGTCATCAGTAACTCTGATTGGCACAGACAAATGTCAGATGTCTGCGCAAAGACTTGCTGCCTGTAAAGAGGACGTGATAAATTCGCGTTTTGTTTTGGGTTCAGGTTATAATTCAAGCAAGTGTAATTTAGTGTCACGTTCTTAATTGGCTTTTCATTCATTTGACACCTCTTGGAGAGTCATAAGCCAACTACGAAAGAGGCCACAGAGTGCAGACCCAATCATGTGGTATCACTGTGTCGGCGAGCAACCAATGAGAAGCTGTTGTCTGCTTGAGTACATATATATATATATATATATTAATTATTGGAGGCTAGTCTACAAGTCAGTGAACCCGCAAATTTTTTCAGTCTCTATAGCAATGGAATATACCAGTTCCAAAACTCTCCTTGGCCTTCACCACGGTCGTAGAAGAACAGGTCTGGACACTCGCCTGGAAACTTGACTCCCTTGTTGTTTGGCTGAAGTTCACCAAGTTACAGAGAATATTGTGTTAGGGCGGTCGGACTCAAACTTCACCCACTTCCTCTCCACTAAGATAAACAATTAATCAAAACGTATTTTTTTTATAAATTTATGAAATACTTTCTTCGCTCACAAATTTAAGAAAAGGCTCCAGCAATCTTTATTTACTTTATAAACTTAACAATGGAAAAAAGTGGACTCAGTTAGAGTCCGACCGCCCTAACTGAAGTGCCAATAAAACACAATATTCTCGGTAACTTGACGAACTACAGCCAAACAACACGTGGGTCAAGCAATATACATAGTTAGATAGGTGAGTGTCCAGACCTGTTCTACGAACGTGTCCTTCACCAAGGTCAAATTAGTTCTGAACAGGTTTGTGAAACTTTTAAAAGTCTGCTAAACTCGCCTTATTCAATAACAGATACACTTTGAAAAACTGCTCTGGCCATGTCACAAATGGGCTCGCATATCAGTTTTTCGCGATTTGCTCAGTTTTAGAGAAAGTGGACAAGATGAATTTAGGAACTTGACTACTCAATAAATAGAGACGGGAAAAATTCGCAGTTTCACTGACATGTAGGCTAGCCTTCAAGAATATATGTGAAATCGTGCAGACAGCAGTTGTTTATTAGCTACTCGGTGACACAGTGAAATCGGTCTATATTCAGCTGCAGTTTTATTATTGGCTCAGCTACTTCCAGGAAGTGTCCAGTAAGTCAACGGCCAATTGTGATCGTGATACACATCTATAGTTGGTGGTACTCCAGCTTGCACCTACAAGAAAATAATACAATTTTCATGTCTCTAGCCATTAACTACGTAGAAGAGCAGTGGATGAGCACGTAAAGCTCAGAAACAGAGCAACGCAAAATCTTTACGCGAAAAATACAGTCCTTACCTATTACTGGAGCCACGTTTTATAGCGAAAAGATTTTTGCAACAATTAGTTTCAATGTGTCATGTGCACATCTACAGCTCTGTTACATAGTCTGTGATTGGATGATTTTACTCTCGCTTGTCTTGTAAAATTACAGACGTACGGAGTCACAATAATCTTATTCTGATTGGTGCAATCAAATGAGAAAAGTGCCTGAAGAAAGACACGCTGCCAGTAATTATGAAGCAGAGCTACCGATGTGCACGAGAGACACTGAAACGAAGTGGGGCAAAAATATTTTCGCGACAAAATCGTGGCCCTACCTGTTACATTCAAACATCTATGCACAATTTGTGAAAATTACGACCAGTTACAGTGGTTAGTTTCCGGGGAAATAAAACACACCGGAATTCTTATTTTGGAGATTCCTCCGAGCTGAAGGACTCGTCGTAAGGGCGTTGGACCTGTAAAATTTTTTTTTTTATTTGTTTTAAACACCATTCAATTTTCGCACATCACATAACACGTCATTTCCCAAAATAAAAAAAATTAGGCCCCATAGTTGCTGTTTAATCACTCGTCGAAGTCACAAGATGGACGTTGCGGTGCAGCCAAAATAAAAAAAAAAGAAAGTAATTAACTAATAAATTCAAAATTACAGGAACTGAAAGTCAGTGTATCAATGCATTTTATGACGTATTTGACAAAAAAAAAGTTTTGAAAATTTCAGTAGTAGCCAAAAGTCAAAGTTACGAAAAAATGTACTAATTTTCATCTATTTTTTTTAATACAAAAATGTATCGCTTTTGTTTACAAAAGTGTCTTGCTCACATTATTAAGTATCAATACGAATTTTCTGGTTTCTGCAAGGTAACAGTTTTTTCTATTATTTTGACTACACCGCAACTGCTATTTTGTGACTTTGATAGGTGATTATGCTAAAACTATGGGACGTATTTTTTTTTATTTGGAGAAATGGCGTGTTATCTGATGTTTAAAAGTTGAACAGTGTTTGGCACAAATACAAATTTTGAATTTTTACGGGTCCAGCGTTCTTAAGGCGGCCGCCTACCCCACTCTTCAAATGCGTTGCAGTGTGCTCGTAAACAGGTTTTTTCTACGAAAATATTCCACGTGGGCCCATTGTACCAACGTACGAAAAAACACAAACTTTATACAAGGTCGGAACCTCATTGTTAAGACGCCACGCTCATTAAAAACACTGTTTCTAAGCCCTCTAACATGGCTAAAAACGGCCTTTTCAGACTTCCGTACTTCAAAATGTACTAACGGGATGTGTGTGAAACTCAGGTTACGACCTGCACTGAACTTAGTTGCAGACTTTCCACCAATAAAATAATATGGTCACCGCTTAGTGCCTCATAGTAAGAACGGTTCGGCGGGAAGCTTGCACGCTAGTTCAGCGCTTGGCTCGTTGAGGCGACGCGGCATTTGATGCGCGCTTCAAGGTCGACCTTACTGCTCCGTCGCTTTTGAGCCTCTCACGCGCGGTAGGCGGCGCCCTTAACTGACGCTCATCGCAGTTCAGTGAACTCTTGCAAGGGCAGGAGAGGGGGTTTAAGGGAGAGCGGGAGATGAACTCTTCACGAATCAAGCGTCTGTCGTGACTACACACCTCGCTGCACCCCCTTCCCCTCTCCAAACAATCTACCGACTCACTCAGGATTGTTCCGTTTCGGCACTCCTCACCTCCCGAGGCGGGGTCAGTAGGTTCCAGACGCCCGCGGGCATCACACTGCCGTTCTCAAAGTTGCCGTTAATCCGCCAACCACTCCCCCTTCTACCATGTGACACAACAACTGCCGCGTTATTTCTAGTACCTAGGGACATGGACATTTTCGAGGGCTCAACATGGTTTAGGTTAGAATTCACGGTCCAGTGTAGCCAAGCGAGGAAGAACCTCTTTAGCTCAGGTGGTTGAGCAACTGACTTAGATACGATGCGTTCTGGGTTCGATTCCCAGGTCTGGCTGGGTGTAAAATGTGTGTTTGTCCGTTCGAGTCATTTCAATTGTAAAAGAGTCGACAAAACTGTCACAACAAGGGAATTGTCTAATAATAAAGTTGTAAGGGGGGGGATGTTTGGCTCGTTGGTGATTATGAGACCTCGCAAAGGAGCCTAATATTTTATAAAAAATTAATAAAAATTAAAAAAGGTAGAGCAGCGGTAAAACACTCGCCTTGGATTTCGGTGGACCCGGTTCGATCCCCGGGTCCGGCCATCCTTATTTCTGTTTTCCAAGTTTAAGAAATCACCCCAGGTGAATGCTGGGATATGTTCATGTGGCAAAAATGCGTAATTTTATATTTGCACAACATAGTGTTCGTTTTATAGTCGTTACTTGTGACTACATCTTCCAATTCTAAACGGTATTTTGCTCGCACAGTTTTTCCGTAGCGGCATGCCAAAGTCAGAATTTGCTAGTTACGTGAACATAGTAATAAACAAAACCAAGGGTTTTACTCTGATTAAATAACTTACAGTGAAAATGAGATTTTATGAGCAATATGCTAAAATATTTTTTTTAAATACGCACAACAGTCCTTTAATATTTTTTTTAATTGCCAAAACTGTTGTAATTGTCATCATTTTCAGATTTCTTTTTAAAGTACAAAGTAATCTCATTGTGTGTTTTTAAATATTTTAGCATATTGCCAACAATCTCTAATTTCACTGCAAATTATTTCACTCGAGTAAGACACTTGGTTTTTGTTACTTCTACCACGTTCTCGTAATTTGCAAATTGTGGCTTTGTCATGTCACTATGGGAGAACTATGAGAGTTAAAAAATGTTTACAAGAGGAAAACGCAGTCACAAGGAACATCTATAAAGTGACCACTATGCCGTGCAAATATAAAACTATGAATTTTTGCCACGTGAACGTCCGTAAAGAAGCCCTGGCCGATTCCTACCCCCTCCAACCCCCCTCCAAGCCCGAGTACCACTACCAATGCCAGTTGTTCATTTTCTTCACTGGCTGCTGTGGTAAACAAACTTTGAACTGGGCTGCATGTAGTTGGGCTCTTGTTTTGTTGTTGATTTACTATTCGTTCTCGAGTCTTCCGGGGAGTGTCTAATAATTAGAGGTGCGTCAATTTCGCGGATTCATCTGGCAGCAGCCTAGACTTGTCAGTCCTATACACCCACTAGCTACAATTGATTATATTAGCCTATAACCGTACAAGCAGGTAGCAAGCGATAGCACTTCGCATTATTTCCTTATTTACTACTGGCTTGTAGTAGTCAAACGCGTTTCGTAACAGCCGCCAGCAAGTCACAGACATGACAGTGTAGTATACATAATTGGCGTTCAACCTGACCTGGAATGTATCTGCGAAATTTACGTACCTCTACTAATAATTCACTACCCAATCGCGAAGCATCATGTATGAACAAGCTTCTGGATTCTATTTCGTTTAGAAATGAATTAGCGAACTTTTCCAGTCTCTGCCAGTACCCCTCACCTCTTCCCGGCCCATCTTACCATTTCCACAGGCTCAGTAGTCATGCAGTGTGGTGAAGTGGTTGCAAGGTAAACTAGTGTTTGCTCTGACTGTACTTTTTCGCTTGCACGTTGACTTTTAGACCGTAGCTATTCAGAGGACGTCACGCTACGACGTATAATGGGTAGGGACCCTGTTTTTTCGCGAAAATAATTTTGCCTCACTTTGTTTCCGTGCCTTATGAGTAAAGCCACGATTTTACGGCGAAAAGATTTTTGCGTCAATTAGTTTCGATATCTGAAGTTCACATCTGCAGCTGTGCTTCATGGTCTGTGATTGGACGTTTTAACTCTCACTAGAGTGGGGTTTATCCCGGTAAATCACAGACGTGTGGTGTCACAATTGTCTTACTCTGGTGCAGTCAAATGAGAGACGTGTCTGAACAAATACATGCTGCCAATAACCATGAAGCAGAGCTGCTGATGTGCACGTAAGGCATTAAATCAAAGTTTTCGCGACAAAATCTTGGCTCTACTTATGAGCACATCTACACCTCTACTTTACGGTCAGCGATTGGATGTCTTAAACTCTCTACGTCTCGGCGTTCTACCCGCGGATCACAGACGTGTGGTGTCTGGTACGGTGTCGCAACGTCGCGGCTTTCGGTGGCGTCACAGACTAAATAGTAACACAGACGTGAAATGAGGTGGCGGCACATTTGATACTGACGAACTTCACCGCTTATTGGCTGCCCGAATTCGTTGTTACCAGCCCCGTGTATGTTTGGCTACTGCATTTTTTCCTGGCTGACAGCTAGCAGCGCTGCCGCCGTACGTTGATTGTCGGCAGGTGTTTCCGCCATCTTGCTGGCCAGGGAAGCCATTTTGCTGGCATGTGCGACTGAGTTGGCTGTTCTACCAGCTATTCCACGTCTGTATTCCTAACTATTCTGGGTGACGTCGCGGAAAGACAGTAAGTGGGTGCTGGCTAATCAACATATCACCAAAAAGAGGAGGATTGCAGCAACAAATGTGTCGCAGGAATCCGATGACTTAAGGAGTTAAGTGGGTCCTAACACTTACCCAACACCCTTGCAAAACTCCTGGATTCAACAGGGATTTCTCCGCCCCTGGGCATAGCTGGGAACCATCATAAGGGAGGATTTTGCGGCCTGGTGGGTGGTGCGAAGAATGATACAGACTCCGAGCTACCTACCGGGGACGGAGAGTCGTCTTCTGCGGACGACGACTGCGTCTACGGACTCTGGGTTCGAGTCTGACTCAGAGCGAGCACCGAAGGCAAAGGACTTCTTTTCTTCCTCTCTACCTTCAACGCCGGTACGAGCGGTGAGTCTCCTTTTGGTTTAGGGAAGGAGAGCGGTCCTTTACCTGTCTCTCCTTATCCTAACTCTTCCACTCGTCTCTTATACTGTGTTACTATTGCTATTTCCTTGTACTCTCCTTCAACTAATAGACTCTGTTACCTTCATCTCTGGCTTATTTATCTTTCCCTACATCTCGGCTAAACTTTGTAACATGTTGCAGTAACCTTGTTTTCATTGCAACAGTTAAAGGAGCGACTTCTCTGCACTAATACATTCTGCCAATAACCATGAAGCACACAACTGCAGATGTGCAAGTAAAACTTTGAAACACATCATTGCAGAAATATTTTCATGGAAACTTGTTACTGACCATAGCCATCTTTAGTAGAAGGCCGCGGCCTTAGATCTGGCAACCCTGCCAGGAAGGGTTATTTTAACACGTCTTTTGTCTCACCAAAGGCAGTGGCTTCTCCTGATTCGCCGGTACGTAGGGCAGAACAACGAATCAGGTACAGCCATTGTCTTCGGAGAGCTACAAGAAGTGTTAAAATGACCCTTCCTGGCAGGGTTGCCAGATATAAGGCCGCGCCCTTCTACTAAAGACGGCTATGTACTGACTCAAAATTCTGCAGAGCGTGCCTGATAAAACAATTATTCCAAATGTTCACGTATCTTCAGTTCGCTTATACCTACATATTTATAAAGTATATTAACTTGCCTTTTAAGGCCATGTACCATCATTTCTACTGCTTTTACTATAATTTTTGTGTTCTTTACACGAGAACAGATTTGAAAAATTGTTGCACGGTTTTGTTAAAAATTATTACTATTTATTTTGTTCTCTTTCTAGACAAAATATTATACAGATTAGGCTCATTAGTTCATCAATGATTATTCTAATTGCATAATTAGCTGAAACCATTGTGTACCTTGTTTTGAAAGAAATACTTAACATAGTACACGCTTTTCTTCGATATATATATATATATATATATATATATATATATATATATATATATATATATATATACGCACACCTGTTTAGGATTTTAAAACGAAATAATCATGGCAAAAGCCTTAAGATTTCACAAAATACCAGATGTACACATTCTTGGTTTTTAAGCCGTAACATTTGTATTAGATTATAAAAAATGTGTTCAGACAGAACGCAATTTTGTGCTTATCTCCTTTAACATTTCTGCACTAAAACAGCTTTATGTGTTAAAGTCAATTTGTAATCAACGAGAAAAAAAATAGCAAACTAAATTTTTTTCTATCGCTGTTTACAGTAATTGCAATTTTAGTGCAGAAATGTTTAAGTACACGTACATAAAATTGGTTCCATCTGAACAAGTTTTTTAATTTACACTTTAAAACCAATATTGCAAATTAAAACCCAAGAATTCGACATCAGGGGTGTAGTGGAATCGTAACTGACCCACGAAATGTTCTGGTTTCTAGCTACGTGTCATGGACTTCAAGCGAATGCTTCTCTGAGGACGTCCTCTGAGGTAAAGGACATCTACGCACAGTGCATCTCGCGGTCACGCATAGCAGATGTTCCCGGCAGCTAGTGTTCCGGGTGCGTGCTCATTGGCCGCCTGGGGCGCTCTGCCCTGGGGCTAGGCCGGTGATTGGTGAAGGGGACGAGAAGAAGAGGAAGTGCGAAATGCGTCCCCCCCCCCCCCCGAGAACAGCCACTAAAAGGCCTCGACTCGACGGCGGCGAGATCTTCAGACAGAAAAAAAATTATTATCTGTCAATTAACGGGAGATCTTACGGGATCGCGACGTTGATAAACGGAAACGAAGCTCGTAAAACTCTCTGTGTTTCTGCGTAAGCTGCGGCTTCTACAGTGGGCGGGCCGGTTATCGTGTCATTCAGGACCTACCAATTCATCTTTCCTGCATTTACCGTTTGTTTTGGTTCTGTCAGGACTTAACTACTCAACTGTTTCCAAGGCTTCTATCATAACAAATAGAGCAACTGATGTTGGGTAATAATAATTTCTGCAATAATTAGTTTCAATGTCTGTGTGTGCACATCTGCAGCTCTGCTTAAGGCGACCGTCTAACTCACGCTTCAAATGCGTTGCAGTGTATTCGTAAACAGGATTTTCCTACAAAAGTGTTCCATGTGTGTCCATTGTGCCAAGTTACGAAAAGAAAACAAACTTCAGACAAGGTCACAACCTCAGTTTTAAGACGCCACGTTGATTAAAAACTCTCTTTCCAAGTCCTCCAACATGGCTAAAAACGGCCTTTTCAGACTTCCGCACTACAAAATGTACTAACCGGATGTATGCGAAACTCAAATTGCGACCTGCATTGGACTTAATTGCAGACTTTCCACCAATAAAATTATGTAGTCACCGCTTAATGTCCCGTACTAAAAACCGTTCGGCGGGAAGCTTGCACGCTAGTTCAGCGCTTGGCTCGTTGAGGCGACGCGGCATTTGATGCGCGCTTCAAGGTCGACCTTACCGCTCCGTCGCTTTTGAGCCTCTCATACGCCAAGGCAGCCTACCTAGATAAGAGCCTTAATTGTCAGTGACTGAATGCGGTTAACTCTCAGCGTCTAGAGGTTCTGCTCGCAAACCAGAGATGTGTGTTGTCGCAGTGACGTTATTCTGACTGACATAGTAAACCAGTGACGCCTGTGCACACACGCGCGCGCACAAACACACACCCAACAACCACGAAGCAGAGCTAAAGATGTGCACTAAGACACAAACAAAATTGTACAAATTTCTTTCCACCAAAAAATCGGTGGTTGTAATAATAAAGTTTGTTTGTTAATTAGGACTCATGTTTTACAATATTGTTAAAATACACAAGTTTCAAATCGGAATAAGTTAGCATTCACTGGTTTCCAGTGATTATTCATTGATTCCCGCTGGAGAAGTTTCACACAAAACTAAATCAGTATATAACAACTAGAAATATGTCAACATTTACTGGCAGAGTTTTGAATCGTCCGCACTCCGAATTGGAACAAGAGAAAATTCGTTTTTTACCTGTTGTTTTCCACTTATTTAACTTTTTTGTATGATTACATAAAATAAGACTAATTACTCAGGTCTCTAAGATGTCTACAGTAGAAACACACATTTCTTTGATTAAGCAGTTACGTACGTGTTTCAGAATTAGAGGAGTAGGGAAGGCTTCACAACAAAAATCCTACTTAAAAAATTAATGAAATACTACAAATCAACCTTCATGTTTGCATTGTCGTGTACAAATTGGATAACTAGCTTATACGTGGCATGGCATACTCTGTACAAAGCGAGGATCAGTGTACAAAATTAAGTCGAGTTTAAACCAGGGGATGTGGAGTTGGAGTTTTGGCAACTTTGTGTGGAGTCGGAGTTGAAGTCGGAGTCGATTAAAATATAGTAACTCCGACTCTAGATATGACTTGGCTAACAAATCTTACATTTACATTCTTATGTTTACATCCCAGTACTTAAAATTAAGAAGTGTGAGTGTTAACTAAAATTAAAACTCTAAAATTCTTAGTGAAATTATAGAGCATTGTTCAAGCATTAATTTCTGAGTATCTGGACTTTCACAGTTTTTGTATGGTGACCATGTGAACGTCCAAATTTGCATAAAGCGGTTCCATGACACAAAGGAAAACATTACAGAAATTATATAATCCACACTTGAAGAACAATGTTACAGGCATCATCAAGATTAGTAGAAAAACACTAAATTGGTTTTTATTTGTATTTTTAAAGAAACAAACTATGAATATTAAATGTAAAAAATTCAAATTTTCTGAAATTTTATTTTACAGCTATCTTGACGTACCCAATGTGAATGTTTTCGTTCTAAGTAGTTTTTTTCCTTTCTTGCACAAAACCGTTTTATGCAAAATGTTGACTTTGCCCTGCCACTACACAAATACTACTACAAAAAAATGTAATTGCTAAAAAAAAAAAAAAAAAAAAAAGTAGCCACAATGTATGTCTACAAAACAAACCATATCTCTTAAAAAAAATTTACAACAACTAAAATTTTTGATGAACTCACCCCTTAAGAAACAGTTACAGGTACAGTTAAGATATTGTCATACTGTATAAAAGTAACTGATTTTTGCAATCTGTCGACTCGCATTGCCTCAACATGGAAGGGGACCGAGTTTACTGGGTTACCAGCAGAGAGCAGGCAGGCGTACTTTCTGATAGTATCAAAGTTAATATTACATCACAATTCAAATGTTAAACATATTTATGTTACTGTATCAATGAGAAGCTGCTGTCTGTTTGAGTACATATACATTCTTGGAGGCTAGCCTACAGGTAAGTGAACCCACCAATTTTTCCAGCCTCTAGTCGTGGTACATAATTAGAGGTACGTTAATTTCGCAGATACATTCCAGGTCAGGTTGAACGCCAATTATATATACTTAGAGCCCGGAAATTTTCGCGGATTCTATGACCTGCATGCTAGAATCCGTTGTCCTATGCACATTCAAGCCCCGTCTATTCGTTCAATCTACGTTGTTCCACTGAGTAGCAGCTAGTGAACAAATTACTGGGGCTTGAGTATACACAGAACACTGCATTCTAACATGCAGGTCATTGAATCCACGACATTTTCCGGTCCCTACATATACTTCATTGTCATGTGTGTGACTTGCTGGCGGCTGTTACGAAACACGTTTGACTACTGCAAGCCAGTAGTAAATAAGGAAATAATGCGAAGTGATATCGCTTGCTACCTGCTTGTACGGTTATAAGCCAATAGGTAATCTATTGTGGCCAGTGGGTGTATAGGACTGACAAGTCTAGGCTGCTGCCAGATGAATCCGCGAAATTGACGTACCTCTATACGTAATTCATCACTAAATGAACCAGTTAAAAACTGTAGGTTTTTCCAAGTCAACTTGCAAAAAAAAAATGAACAGTAAAGGATTCCTATACAACAGTGTTTAACAACGTTCCGACAAAAATTTCTGACGAGTAACGTATTTGTAAAACACAATATCTGACACCGATATTTCATACATTTAATTGCGGCGCAAGAGATCATGCTTAGCAAATGCATCATTCTAGGTAAATGTTCATGAAGCTGGCTGATGTCATTATATAGGGTTGTTGTTTTGTAGGTTTCCCATGTTGACTTTCAAAAACGTGCATATTTCAGTGTTTCTTGGCAGTTGTTTATGTAACACAACCTCTAGTCCGGCAGCCAAACCATGTATTTTGACAGAAGCGTGTTTTCTCCTATTAAGTTTTTTTTCCTGCTGATATTTATTCGATAGTGTTTGTAGATTCATAATCTGCCGGGTACCACACGAGTACCTTTGGGCAACTCTCAGAATTCAAGATGGCGGCTCCTGCTGTGCAGCAACTCGCATTACTTTGTTAATATAGTTGTAGCTTCGAAACTAATCATCGTAAATCAATTTTGTAAACGCCAT
>PNEQ01101647.1:0-14041 GCA_003012365.1 Medauroidea extradentata | reverse complement strand
TCAGTTGTTACGCCACTGGGTGTTTTTAACTCTCACTTGTCTTGCTGTTCTACTGAGATGGTGTCACAATAACCATATTCTGATTGGTGCAGTCAAATAAGAGACATCTCTGAACAAAGACGCGCTGCCAATAACCATGAAGCACAGCTGTCGATGTGCACGTAAGCCATTGAAACAAAGTGGTGTAAAAATATTCTCGTGGTTCTAGGATAAACGTACTGAACTTTATAAGGCACAAGACCAATTTTTAAGAGGCCGATTCACTGAAAAATTTGATTGTTTTAGTAATCTTTATATTTGTACGAGATGCGGTTTGTTTTGTAGGCATATATCGTGGCTATCTTTTATTGCAACGATTTTTTTAAGCTTTCATAGTTATTGTACTATAGCATATTACATTCAAAATTTGCATAAAATGGTTTTAGGCAATAAAGGAAAACCGACTTACCAAAATTTAAAAAAAAAAAAAAAAAAAAAATCACACTGAAGAACAGTGTCACATGCTACGAAAAGACATGTTTACAAACCACGTTGACTTGTCTTCTGTATTTAAAAATTATGAGTTTTAAATAAAAATATTGCTAATTTTTTTATATATTTTTTAAATACAAAACAACTAACTAATGTGGGTTTTTATACATATAATGTCATAGTCTATGGCACTGTTCATCAGTATTAATTATTTCATTTCGGTGAGTTGATTGATATTCCTTTCTTGCATAAAATAGTTTTATGCAAATTTGAAATCCATTTTCTCCATTTTCGGCCGTGAGAAAACCTGTTAAAAAATTGCTGGAGGACGTGTTATGGGTACACGCGCGTGTATAAAAAAAAAGTTAATGCTATTCATAAGCCGACATCATCCATGCACATTGAGAAGTTTCCGAACAAACAATATCTGACGAAGCTATTCGCATCGCTCAACGACTCGGGCAGGCGGCTACCTCAAGGGCATGGTAGTCGTTACATTTTTATTTTTGTATTAATACCAGTTATTTCTTAATTTACACACAAACTCTGACTAAACTTTGTTGTTATGAAATTGTTTTATCTCTCATTGTTTTTGCGTAAGGACCCCTAGAACTCAAAATTTGCGTTTAGCGGTTTTACGTACGCCATTAAAACATTAAAACCAAACTGAAAAAAAAAAAAATTACAGTGACTAACAACGTTGCGGGCTACAAGGTTTGCTACATAAAAACAAAAAAAGAATTATTTTTTGATTAGAAAAAAATCATCCTGAAATTTTACAATTTTAATTTCAAGTTTTTAATAATAACCCGCACAAAAATGTAAAAGTCTTGACTTACTATACAAAATATGCAACAAAATAAATATTAGTTTTGTAAATATTGCACCCCTACTGTTGTTTACTTATTGGCCGAAGTGGCATTGTAGCATTATTATGGGGAGAGGGGCTATGCCTTAAATAGTTGCAACGTTTCCATGTCGGATTCAACTTCACACTTTATCGCGAATCACGTATACCTACCTCGGAGGGAGCACTGGAGAGAGAAAGGATAGGGATACACACAATTAATTATAATCGATGTGTCTGAGTACTTGCCGAACATACATATAAGCCAGCACTGAATATTTAGTTCATCTCGATTAGGCCCGTATTGCTATAGGATCTATTAGAGATTATAATAAATACCCTGATATAGGTCGTTCACTATAAAGCGAGTACTGCATAAAGTTTCCTTACAGCCGTTTTGCCACCATATTTACTTTTTCTAATATGAAAACTCCCATGTAACTAAACACTAGTGTAATTGTTTCAACACTCTCAAAAGTTAACATCTATTGACCCAGTAAAACATTATTTTAATTAATTACAAGTTGTACTGGGTGTTCAGTTGATAGTGAACAGTCTATAACTACGAACAAACAAGTATTTTCAATACCAATAAAATATTCGAAAACTCCTGATATATTTTTTCGACGTTTTTATTCCTATAGAAATATTCCATTCTTCTAAATTAAGATTTATCAGTAATATATCCTATGCTTTGCCGAATAGAAAATTTTGATAATACAATCTGAATAAACTTTAAGAGGTGACGCTAAAATTAAGTTTTTTGGGCAGTATGAAGTAAAGGCCAACGAATACCTCTCGCTTTGTCATTTATGAATACATGTGGTATTTTCGAAGTTTCAGCAGTCTAAAAAAACCGTTTTTACACGTTTTGAGAAGCCAGGAAGTCACGATTCTATCAAGAGTGGTGGATTTTTAATTATAGAAGCGTAGTTTCAAAAGTGTGCTCTTTTCGTCGATGAACGTAATATGAATAAGTGAAGTGAAGAAAGAATACACGTGACACGCGCCACCTTAGTTTTCAACGTCTTTTTAATTTTTATATTTGTACCAGATGTTTTTTTTTTTTTTTTTTTTTTTTTTTTTTTTTTTTTTTTTTTTTTTTTTTTTTTTTTTTTTTTTTTTTTTTTTTTTTTTTTTTTTTTAAAGACATAAATTGTGACAAAGTCTTTCTCTTAGAAATTGTTTTCATCTCTCATAGTTTTTGCGCAAGGAGTCGTAAACGTCAAAATTTGCTCTTTACGGTTTTATGTACGCCACTAAAACCAACTTACATACCAAACCGGAAAATTTGACGGCGTATAACAATGTTGTAGACTATTATTTGGCATATATAAAACAAAAAATAAAATATTTGTATTTAATAAAAAAATTCTGAATTTTAAAATGGAAATTTAAAAACTTTAACAAAATTTTTAAAAATACAAAAAATTATATATTTTTGTAATTATATATGTCGACAAACAATGTTTCGTATTTTTAAAAAGATTTCTGAAATTTGGAAATTTATTTCTTACTTTTAGAAATATTATTAAACACAAAAATATTTTGTAATGGGTTTTATAAACGTAATGTTCTAGCTCGTGACATGTATTTTCACTGTGAATTATTTCGCTTCATTATGTTGATTGATTTTCTGGGGTGTACGAACTAAAAACATTCAAAATTTGACTTTGAAATGTCATTATGGGAAAACTGGCTGAGCTATTTGTATTGTAAGAGGATACAGTATCCCCAGGCAACGTCTACAAAACTAACACTGTTTCATACAAATACAAAATTATGATGTTTATCTTTGGAATGGCCTTAAGAGTTTGTGGACGGTAGCTTTTTCTTTACGTTTGAGGCACGGAAACGGGGAAGGCGATAAGTCGAACATAACACGTCCGTCAAACACCTCATCGCCTCTATGCGCGGAGGACTAAACTACCGCGCAGTGTTTACGTAGAAACCGTTTTTCAATGGGACTTCAAGCGATGACCCTGAAGTTTTATTTGTGAAAAGTTTGTAGTAAAGTCCAACGCAGGTTTCTATGGCTAAGTTTTACGATTACGACTGATGTTTTTTCAGTTGCAGCAACGTGAAAAAGCCATTTTTAGCCATTTTGAGGAGCTTGGGAAACACAATTTTAAGAAGCGGACGGCATACTTGAAATCGTAGGGATACAGTTTGAAGTGTGTCTTATTTTCGTAGATAAACGCATTGGAAACATTTTAATAGTTATACAAGAAGAAGAATTTCCGTACCACGCCATAGCACGGCTCACGTGCCAGGTCCACTAACTCGTGACTGGACTGAACCTTGCTGAAGGGCAGCCTCGCCGACGACAAGGGGTAAGTGCGTGGGGTGCGGTAAGGCGCCCAGGTGGCCCGCGTGTTTCGATCGCCAACCCCTTGTTGGTCAGGTGAGCACGAGGGCTGCCAGCCAGTACGTCTCTGCACGACACAGCCCTCGTGGAGCCACGCTGAGTCACCCACCCATCCACCACCCCACACTGGCATCGATCTACGCACCCCGCGCGTGAGTCACGGTCATCGACCGACCCGCCCCCGGGCACGGCCAGCCTTTTCCGGGAAACTCGCTGGATGCTGCGAGAAGACGCGCTGATTCACCCTCTGACTCGCTTCTCTAGGGTGACTGCTCTCCTACACGCCGTATGTTATATTCCACGAACGAGTTGACTTTCTTCATTCTGTCTGGGTGAACATTTTGTTACAAGTTGGGGCTAGGTACACTTGGGGATGGAGGTCTTTGATAAAAGAAAGAAAGTAAATAAAGCTAACCTAATTTATTCACAAAAAATATGTACACAAAAAAACTATGCCAATAATGATAAATCACAATCAAGTATATGTCAACAAAACAAGTAACTGCTATTACATAAAAAAATTTTAAAAACTAAATATTAAACCTATACAAGTTCTACGTACATGGAAAATCTCTCTAAACACAATTGTGGACCCAATGAAAGAGCACCGATGAATATCTTATAGTCCAAAACACCTTCGTAACACTACTTGCCGCAATCAACCTCGAAGGACGCCCTTGAACACGTGTCGCAACCCAATACTTCTCGCCACTCGCCACTATCATATTAGCTCACACCAGGCATCTTCCAGCCAAAACTCTCTCAAGGTAACACGAGCCATACAGAGCACGCGGAGGTCTCTTAGCTCTGCCGCCACTGTATATTAGTATACCGCTCAACCTGATAGTCGCGACTCGCAACAATATTTTGCGAGTTCGAGGCAGTGTTGTTAGACGTACCATGTCCATGGCACTTGTGCCATTATTTTACCTGGTGTACCATGTACCATGACGAGGCTGTCATGGTACGCAAATGTGCCATACCCATTGGATTTCTAGCGATTTTCATTATCATGTTTGCTCGACGACTGGACGAAAGATAAAAACTGATGCTTGCTGCAGTAATTTCAAGACATCAGACGAGATGATGAAGAGAATGACAGCAGCACACCTATATCCCGAGTCTGACTCCAAAATTTTGTGATTTTCAAAGCATTATCTATTTCCATTTGTACATATTTAATACCAGTAGTGTAAAATTAAAAATAATAAACTGCTGAGTAATGAAAAATTAATAAACAAAACGTTAAATATTTTTACATTTGTTATAAATGTACCAAGTTTTGAGCCAATGTAACGTAACTTTGAATGCTCCATACCATAACAGAGAACTGACGATCTAACATTACTGGTTCGAGGCCTAGAAGAGCGGAGAATCTGTTAAAAGGCGCAAGTGTGTGCAATGCACCTTTACATTTAATAATACATCATATCATAAAATTATAGGAACACCACTGAATGTCTCATAGTGGACGAGTTAGTCGGCTAGAGTACTGCACGCCAGTTCTGTGACTAGAGCCTAGAGGCTAGGGCAGGGGCGTCATTTGGGGCCACGGGAGGGGGGGGTAATGCCCTCCCTGGATTTAGAATTTTATATGTATAAATATATTTTTTGTATTTTTAAATTTAAATAATGCTAACTTAAGCACATAAAACTGAAGTTTTATTATTAAAGCATTATTTATACATTCTTAATTAATAAAAAAGATGCAACAAGGTCACTGTCGCCGGAAAACAAAATCTTGCCCCCTCCCCTTGAAAAACCTGAAATGACGCCCCTGGGCTAGGGAGAGGCGTGATACGCATACGCAAGCCATTTCTTCCTTACCCGCCTCATGCTGTATTTCACGAGTGAGTGAGGGAGTGGCAGCGTATTCCAATGGCCTACACTGAGTGCGCATTCGGTGCGCACCGTAAACTGAAAAAGTGCGGCTGTCAAGTGATTGCCCGCAAAAAAGTTAGTATTGTTTATTTTATGCTCTAATAACTGGAACACGCTGCACTTTCAGTTCAAAACATTTGTGACAACAAATGATTTTGAACATAACATTTTTCATACCCAGGCATTATTAAAAAGTTGAAATGCAGGTCCACGTCGTTTGCGAAGTTATTCTTTCACTGGTTTCTCTTTTTTTGGTCAAGAACTGAAAGTAATTAAGTACTCACGAACCACTCGTCGTAACTAATATCATCGTCAATGTAATAACAAACATTATTATCAAGATAACAACTGTATTTTCGGTATTTATTGATCGTATTATATTAATTGCCGGAGTGTCATGGTTGATTGCAGAAATAACACCATAATAATGATTTACATATTGTTTGCATGTCACAGGTCGTCGCCATACTTGCACTCGGACAACCGCACTGTCTCAAGAGCCAGTGCAATTAAACTTGCCCGTGGTGCGCACCCGGCGACTGCAAGTCACCATTGGAACACGAAAAATGATTGCACTCGGCGAGTGCGGGTGGGGTCTGGAACACGCGGCACTGACCCAGTGCGCACCGAGTCCAGTCGAGTGCAGTCATTGGTCAGCGCTTAACATCGAGGTCTTTAGCGCCGGTGAGGGGTGACATGAGGTGAGTATGGAGCAGCACCGGAATGAAGGGGCGGGTGAAACGGGGAATTCCCCGAGAAAACCCGCTGACCAGCGGCATCGTCCGGCACGATTCCCACAGGCGAAAATCCGGGGAACGACCCCGCCGGGAATCGAACCCGGAGCACCTTAGTGTCGTTATTTCACGAACGAGTCGACTTTCTTCATAGACCGTCTGGGTGTACATACTGTATTTTTAAGCGTCCGAGTCATAGAAGAGCGGAAGTGGTAAGGACGAGATAGTACGGGCATTATGCCTCACCTTAGTCTCTAGGCACAAGTCACAGAACTGGCATGCGGTCTTCTCGTCGACTAACTCGCCTCTATGAGATATTCAGAGGTGGCACTATCATTTTATATGACGTATTGTCAAAGATGAAGGTGCATCGCACACGCCTGTACCATTTACAAGATTATGCACCAAGATTTACAAATCTATAAGCGTCTGCAAATACTTCTATTTTTGTTATTTTCAGCCGTTAGAAAATATGCTTTAATGAGAAGTGGTGAACTTGAAATGAATTTACACACGTATAACGTTCATTAAATCATATTTCTAAGCAGACATCATTCATGTGTGATGGACAGTTTTAGAATAATCTGGTAACGGCAGAAGCTCTGCACACCACTCGGCGGCCTGAGCAGGCGGCCACCTTAAGGGCATGGACACGAGTTTCTTCGCATTTAATGCCAATTATTTTTTAAAACATAAATGGGAGCCGATATCGTAAAATCGCTTCGTAACTTTGTTATGGCTGATTTAAACTGCATACTCTAATTTTGTCGAGTCAGAAGACTGCAAAATAGTTGCTAATTAGTTAATTAACGAAATTTCCTTTTAATTGATAAATTAGCTATACTCATCATACGGTTTGTCTCAAAAAATTACTTTGCATTGTAAAACCAATTTGCAACAAAGTTACGAAGCAATTTTACGATATTAACCCTCGTATGCATTTTAAAAAAATAATTCTCTCGTCAGCTGAGAAACTCGGGCCCAAGCCCTTAAGGTCGCGTCTACCGCAATTTTCATCATCATTATTTTATTTTTTATTTGTACCAGATATTTTTTTTCTTGTTTTACACACAAAATGTGACCAAATTTGGCTCTTATGAAATTTTTTTATCCCTCATAGTTTTCGCGTAATGGCTTGTTAAATCATATTTTGCATGTTTCCGTTTTAACTACTACACTAAAACCAACTGACAAACCAAACTCAAAAAAATCACAGTGGATAAAAACATTGCAGGCTACAATGACATGCTCATAAAATTAAAGAAAAAAATTATTTGTATTTTTAAAAAAAAAATATTGAAATTTTTAAATTTTTATTTTCAGTTTCAACATTTTTTTAAAATTCAATTAATTTTTATTCTTTAATTTCATGAGCATGTCATTGTAGCCTACAATGTCTTTATCCACTGTGATTTTTTTGAATGTGGTATATCAGTTGGTTTTAGTGTAGTCGTTAAAACGGAAACGTGCAAAATATGGCTTTAACAAGCCATTACGCGAAAACTATGAGAGATAAAAAAATTTCATAAGAGACAAATTTAGTCACATTTTGTGTCTAAAATAAGAAAAAAAATATATATCGTACAAATAAAAAATAAAAAAAAATGTTGATGAAAATTGTGGTAGCCACGCCCTTAATAACACGGGTCTTTATTTACACTATTTTAGTAAGTTTCATTTTTTCAATTCTGAAAGAGAACATATCGGAAAACCGATACATATAAGTGTTGGAATTTGTTTGTAGAACGCAGCCTAATTGTTTTCCAAAAATTATAAAACATATGTTTAAAAAAAGTAAGGCTACATAGTACAGACAATATAATTTCAAACATTTCTGTGTAACGGTTTAGCGATATCTGCTCCCGTTCATGATTTAAAGTAATAAACTAAGAAAAAAACAGCACAAGTAGAACCCGTAGCCATAAGAGAACCGTAAGCGGAGGTGACTTTGCACACTTTTATACTGTTTTCATTTTCCATAATCGCATGTGGAAATCGTGCCGGACGAGCGAGTTTACTCGGGGATTTCCCGTTTCCCCCTCCCCTTCATTTCAACGCTGCTCCATACTCACCTCATGTCATCCCTCACCAGCGCTAAAGACCTCGATGTTGAGCGATGACCAAAATCTCTCTCTCACACTCTCATTCTTTTTACATAACTTTTCACTATGAGCAAATATTAATTAAATGGCATGTGGATACATATTATTCGGAATTTATAGCAAGCGAATTTTTTTTTTCATTCAGGGCTACCATATATGCGAAACATTATTTTTCGTTATGTCTCAAAATATGTAGTATCAAAAAAAATTAAAATTATTCGTTTTTGAATGTTAATAGTGATAGAAAAAAAACTATCGTGGATAATAATAGTAGTCAAATTTATGAGCAGACATTTACAAAATTATGCAATTGTTAAGCGTGATCTGTTCCGCCGCAATTGAAAATTCCGCGTCATAGATTGTTCTTCAGAAAAACGTTACCCAAGAACGATTTTTGCTCAGAAAGTTGGTAAAACCTAGTGTTTAAGTTTGCTATATTTATTACAAAACCTATGAAAGGTTAAATATTTTCATTACAGTAAAAATTGCCTCAATGAATTATTACAAAACTAACCATATCTCGTACAAATATGAAAATTATTAAAACAATAAAAATTTTCGGTGAACGGTGAACTCCCCCCTTAATAACAACGAATCGTCATTATTTGGCGCTTTCGAGAGAAGTCCTCGATTGCCCGATTATTTTAAACCAATTGGAAGATATAAAAATGGATGCGATAGAGGTGACATTGGCATGGAAGTCAATAAATAATACAGACCACGGTGCACTATAAATAAGCGTGGTCTCTTTGTAATGTTTTAATTTAAGCAACGTTAGTGATGACCCTATAATTTTATTCGTGAAAAGTGTAACGTAAAGTCATGCTGAAGCTTTTATATTTATCTAAATAGAGAAATATGAAGAAAACCCCCGTCTTCTGTCATTTTGAAGGGCACAAAAAAAACTTTGTAATAGTCATGCCATATTTTTTTTTAGAAACACATAATGAAGTGCGTGCTATTTTAATGGATTAAAATACTGAGAACACAGTAAGCAGTGTCGCGTATAATGGAATACGCGTGACAAAGCTACAGCATCATTCATGCCTCAGACGATGACACAAATTAACGTTAAAAGCGTCAGTGAAAAACTCCAAGTTTTGCAAACGAATGTATACAAAAAATAAGGTAATCCTAAAAGTTTCTTTCCAACATTACCAACACGTATTTTTTTTTGCCGAAGTGTTGCTTTCGCGTAGCGTTATATATGGAGCCGCAAACACTCACAGACCGAGCGATGAGTTTTATGGCGGAAAAGGCGCAAGGGGGGAGGGGGGAGGGTGTACGTGGACGAAGTACAGAATAAAAAAAATAATTTTTGACGTCGAGCCAACACTTCTTTGGCGAGATCGCCTACATTTTCCTCTATAAATAAACCGATGTCATTCTGAAATGGTCCATCACCAAGCTCACTTTTAAGATCTTTACATTGTACACACATACCTGTATTTTGTGGAAGTTAAGGGGGGAATCGACCCTCATCCCCTCCTTCCCAGCCTTGATCCGCTACTGTGCCGCAATCAAACTGTACGAAATTTTTTAGTTAGAGATTGTGTCTCAGAGATACGTCGCTCAGGAAAAATATTTGCTCAAAAATTTGACAAAATACGTTTACTGAGACTGCTTTATGTATTAATATTTCTTCATAACGTCTTCGAGAAACCTGTAATTTTCAGTTTTTATGTATTTCGTGTGTAGCCTATTGTTTTGAGTGCAAGCTAGAACTCAAACAATTGTGGATTTGTGTCAATGTTATACAACTGACTCTTGCCTTATTTGACACCTCCTTTAGAGCGCTGAACCAATAGTAAAGAATCAACTAAATGCATGTCCAATAGTGTGGATATCACTGTGTCAGCCACAAGCCAATGAGCAGATGTTGTCAGCTTGAATATACACGGATATTCATGTAGGCTAGCTTACAGGCATGTGAAATAGCGAATTTTTCGTATGTCCCACGTCTTGAGTTGTTCTTCGCGTCTAAGACTTAGAAACCAAGGAGCCATAAATGCGACCTTGATGAGCTAACTAAACTCCGTATCGCCACTACGTACCAAGCACTGAACTGACGTGGACGTTTTCCGTTGAAAGGTTTTACTACGGGACTTTAACAGGTGACAACATAATTTTATTGATGGATAATGTGTAGCGGAATTCAGTGTAGCCTACTTGTATATCTGGGTTTCATGCATCTGGTTAGAAAATTTTGAGGCACAGCAATCTGAAAATATTGCTTTTGTGAACAACGGTCCGAAAACTCACCATTACTGTACTATAGGTAGGGGTCACGAATTCAACGACCTGCATGTTATATTGCACTGTCCTGTGCGTACATAAGCCCCGACCATTCGTCCACTAGCTGCTACTCCAAGGACAATGCGGACAATGAACGAATAGACGGGGCTTGAGTATGCATATGCCGAAGGTACACTTCGTCATCCTGTCATTACTATAATATAGTTTATAGTACCTATAACTAGAGACATGCAAAATTCGCGTTATCATTTGGTAGCAGGCTAAACTTCCCTTTCCTATACATAACAGAGCATAATCTGCGATTCAATTGGCCACGAACTTTTATGTGTTGTCATTTACGCGTGTTATGTCTTTACAGATATCGGCCTCTGCACCGTGTAAGCATTCTCCGCGGCAGGTCACGACAATATCGGCCAGCGGGAGGCGTCGACCGAGTCTATAGTCACTTGGAGTCTAGTCAACTGTCGGAAAATAACGCGAATTTTGCATGTCTCTACCTATAACTAGTCTACCGTATTTAATGTTATAGAATGGGGTATTTGTCAACTAAAATACGAAATTGTTTAGGCAGCCTCATAAAATTTATAACCAACTGTGAAAGGGTCGTGTTATGTAGATGCATAAGTGCACTTCGATGTAAAGTCAAGGTGTACATTTAGTATGTACGCATATAACAGCCATATATATATATATATATATATATATATATATATTTGTAAATTCAATTAAATCTCGCTACCATAGGCTCTGTACTCGTGTTTTTACTCACAGCGGTTGCATCAAGTGTCGACAATTAAAAACAGCAAATATGACATAAACATGTTCTGTCGTATGGAAGAGAATGTAGAAGTGGTATGTAAATGTAAACACTGAAGTTTGATTTGTTGTTATTGGTAAGTACCTAGCACGCGGGTCATTGAATCCACGAAATTGTCCGGCCCCTAACTATAGGCTATGTGATCCGCGATACAGAGAGCACTTTTGAAGATTGCCTTGTCTAGAATAACAATGAGAAATTATATTTATTGAGACGTGAACTTTTGACTATGGTAGAATCTATACACTTCGAATGTTACGTGAGTTGCTTTGTTTATACGAAAATTGCCAAGAAACTATAAAGTATGTGAATGGAACAAAAAGTAACTATGGCTCCAAAAGTGCTCACTTTACCTCGAATCACCTATACAGGTCTCATGACTTACAGTGCATGCCACGAGGGCTGGATTATATTACTTTAGAGTGCTAAATCTGACAATTTTTACCGTCCAATTAAGGCCATGCTGTCTAGTTCTACTTTTTTTTATCGATACTAATATTTACGACTAAACGAGAGCCGAAATCACATTATTTTTTCCTAACCTACCCTAATATACTGTGGTAAAGGCCGTGCTAGAATCGCTGTAAGAAATAACCGTAAAAATTGAACAAACGCTTTTGAGAGATGCATGCTGCAACACACCGTACCGCTACTTAGACGCCGCAAGACCGTAACAGGGATAGAAACCTGTCAATTTCTTACGATGCGGTTACGGTTATTTCTATACGGCTACTTTAGGTCAATGTAGCACGGGCTTAAGGTCGTTGGACCCGTAAAAATTAAAAATTTTATATTTGTGCCAAACACTGTACAACGTTTACACATCAGATAACATGTCATTTCCCCAAATAAAAAAAAAATAGGTCCCATAGTTTTAGCATAATCACCTATCAAAGTCACAAAATGACAGTTGCGGTGCAGCAAAAATAATAAAAAATAATTAACTTACAGAATCAAGATAATTCATATTGATACTTAATGATATGAGCTACTTCAAGACACCATTGTAAACACAAGGCGATACATTTTTGTATTTTTTAAAAATTGATGAAAATGAGTAAATGTTTGCATAACTTTGACTTTCGGCTACTACTGAAATTTTCAAAACTAACTTTTGTTAAACATGTCATAAAATGCATTTATACACTGACTTTCAGTTCCTGTAATTTTGAATTGATTAGTTAATTCCTTTTTTTGATTTTGGCTACACCGCAATGGCTATTTTGTGACTTTGATGAGTGATTATGCAAAAACTATGGGGCCTATTTTTTTTTTTTATTTGGGGAAATGATGTGTTATCTGATGTGTAAAAGTTGAACAGAGTTTGGCACAAATACAAAAAAAAAATTAAATTTTATGGGTCCAACGCCCTTAAGTGCGTCTCAGGGCTGAGCCCCATACGCCTACAGGGGAGAAGTTTCATGCAGAGGAGGCATGCATCGCGGCAGAGAGGGATTGGGCAGTCATGGCCGCGATTGGGGCCATGTCTACCTCCCTAAGTGTACCTATAGCACGGTCGTAGAAGAGCCATAATCTAAGAAGAGAGAGGGAAGAACCAGATATCACAAATATTACTAGCAGTTTTTTTTGTTTAAAATCGTCTCCTCCATGGTGGCTAATTTTTTTCAAGGCAATAAATACTATGGTTAGGCTATAGCATATTATGTAATTAACTAAATTCCGGTTGACTTTTTAGTCGAAACCGTACAATTTCTTACTTTGAAAAAATTAGCTATCGAGGCAAAAACCATTTCAAACTTTAAAAAAAATAAATATCACAAAAACAGTAGAAACGAAACCGCATGGCCTTAAATCTGACTCATATGGTGTGCAGGGAACTACCAATAATAGCTGCCCACTTTAATATCATGTACGTATGCCATTTCAATATTATGTTGTCCCAGAAATCTAATATGAGACAAAAAAAAAACAGGCCTAGTTTAGCTATAGTATTATATATAATATCCCATAAGTAGAGATGATAGTTAGAGCCCCGGAAATTTCGCGGATTCAACTGAGGAGAGGTTGGATTTCTAAGTCATGTATATGTTGGAAACTATTTTGATTGGGTCATTGTTTATTAAACGTGACCTTGCGGACTCCGAACCAATGGCGGACATGAGTAAAAACGCTCATGGACTCCTGCGCTACATCGTCAAATGTTCAAATGCTCACTCACTGGAGCAGCAGCCAATGAACAAATATAGCTGACGACAGTGCACACAGGACTGTGGAGTCTAGCCTGCTGGGCGTTGAACCCGCGAAATATCCGGGCCTCTAATGATAGTATATCGCGAAAATGTTTTGTGTCAACATACCCTTGAAAATTCTGCATTTCCTTGTAGCATGTATGAATGGGTGATATATAGAGATGATGGTTTATCGCGGGAAAACTTGACTATTTGCTAGGCTTCAACGTACGTTCAGCTTATCAAAAGATTACTGGCTTTTCCTTGTACGCGAAGCTACTGCCCTATTTGACTAAGCCAATAAGAATACCGCTATTTTAATATTTTATGCACGTTATTGGTCTATAGACAGCTACGTTGTGTCAGTGTTTTCAAG
>PNEQ01101646.1:0-14041 GCA_003012365.1 Medauroidea extradentata | reverse complement strand
TGCTTAAGAGCCATACCGACGAATCGACATAAGTATCGGTCCGCCCCGAGAGGACAGCAACGACGTGCTACCCGGACAAAAAGACTTGCAACTCTTTCATTATCTATTAACATAGTATCCAGAACTTGCACACAGCAACAATAGACGACTAAACACCCGCAGAAGCAGTTAATAAATAAAAATATATTTAAAAAAATTTAAAAAAACCGAACGTCGTATTTCCTTTCAAGTACAATACTACATATTAATCATTAATAATTTAACCAAAGCTAGATTTTACAGAGCAAATTTTCAGTATTTTAATGGTAATCATGATTAATGACTAATTTTTTGCAACACTTGGTTTTCATCAATTTTGAGGTTATAATGTCTATATTTGTTTCATATAAAAATTTCATTATGTTTGTTCATGCATTTAATTCAAACAGCCTTCAAAAGCATTTACTTGGCTTGACCTCACATTTCCTTAAACTCAAACTTAATACAAAATCATTAGTTCACAAGATCAAATTCAGAGTTTCCTTGACCTAAAAAGGACAATTGTCCACACAGTGTGACACTCACACATTAGACAATATATTTACCAAAATTTTACAGCATCGGCGCGCCGATACCCTAACATGCAACATGTTTTTGTTTTTCATAAACTACTTAATAATCAATTTTCTTAACCTACGAGTTCAAGTTTAAAAACAATTACAAATATAGTGACTGTAAGAAAGATAAATCTTGGACCCAAAGCATATACAGACACGACTGCCTCAAAAAACATTAACCATGAAACTAAATAGCGAAATGTTAGTTAATACGCATCTGACATTTTCGACATGGTTAAATCCAACTGATCAATTTGTAGGACATCAAAGTCAAATTAATTAAAGATTACAAAACCAAGTCAAATTTTTAAAAAAATCGGCAAAACAACATCTAAAACAAAACATCAAAATATTATTACGAAAAGATAAATTTTGAAGGCGTGGCCGATAGGTAATTTTGAAACGAGGAACATAATTTCAAATTGAATATCTGATTAACTTCACATGGTCGTCGCCACCAACCAGTGCGATTCTGACCTTCACAAAACGACTACAGCAATATGTATTTTAAGTTACATCTTATTTGAAGGATGACCGAAGAAGTGGACGAGCCAAATAGCTCGGTAATAAACTCAACTGGCCGTGCCGAGTGGCTACCAGTCATGCGCAAGGCCAGGAAGGAAAACAAGCATAGAGTAATAAAATGTTTCTCCTCGTCGCCGCCAGGAGCGCTCAGTGGAAAGCAATTCGCTGCAGCGCTTCGTACTGCAGCCCAATATTTTACTACCTCCATCAGTAGTAACCCATCAGTTCACAAAGTAAAATAAAATTATTTATGCGCTGTTGTCAATGTCTGCGCACACAATGGTGCATGCTAAAGAAAATTGTTTCGCACATTTTACTTTGCTCTTGTCATTGGTTGGTTCATTATGAATGTTGATTGTAGTTTTAAATAAGTTAAATCTATTACTATATTTCTCACCTTTAAGGATATCCAAATTTCGCATATGTAATGTGCTCTCTATGACATTACTCCAGGATCAGTGTGCCAAAGTCATTTAATTGTATCGTGCGCAGGGTATAGAGAGTGTTGTGGTGATGTTACAGAAGAGGAACAGCACAATGAAGAGCTCAGCAGTGACGGGAACCACACAGACTGGCAGCATGATGGCGGCCGTGTTGTGTCAGCAGCCGTTCAGTCTGCAGCATCAGCAGAGTGTGTCGTCCCAGTGCGGTGACTCCTTCGCTCACTGCAATGGTGAGGAACAATGCACAACTATTGTAGGGAGCTGAGGAGAAGGCAAGGCAGAATGGCAGGGTGGTGGGGGCCACATAGCGCTCTGCTAGTCCCCACCACTATCCGCATACCTCCGCACTATACATGCATACATACATATTGTATGGAGCTGAGGAGAAGGCAAGGCAAAATATCAGGGTGGTGGTGGGGGCCACATAGCACTCTGCTTGTCCCCACCACCAGCCACATACCTGAGCCTTGCCTTCTCCTCAGCTCCACACTATACATGCATACATACGTACCTACATACATATTGTAGGGAGCTGAGGAGAAGGCAAGGCAAAATATCAGGATGGTGGTGGGGGCCACATAGCGCTCCGCTAGTCCCCACCACTATCCGCATACCTCCGCACTATACATGCATACATACATATTGTATGGAGCTGAGGAGAAGGCAAGGCAAAATATCGGGGTGGTGGTGGGGGCCACATAGCGCTCCGCTTGTCCCCACCACCAGCCGCATACCTCAGCCTTGCCTTCTCCTCAGCTCCCTACAATACCACTGCAGTAATGCTACTGGGAAACACATGTAGGATTAGCCAGGACTAAGTGTGTCGGTTTTGGGCGGCGATAACTTATAGAATTTAAATCGTGTATAAAATGTGCTGTAGTAACTCAGTCAAATAATTCTGAAATATATTTCAGTTTGTAAAATATTTTTAATTTTCGTAACATTACAAATGAGTTATATAATATTATGTGTGTGTATGTATGTCACATTCGATGTCAACATTTTGGGGTAACAATCCTCACGTGCAGAGGAAGAAAAAATGTTATTTGGACGTAGGTCCGCAAACACACCCGTTTCTGCGCCACAGTTCGTAGTAGTCTGATGTGCCGATGAAATCTTTTCCCACGTTTCTGTCAGTTTCCACATATATTCCTACTGTTTGTGTGTTAGTAACATAGCGGAGTAGTGTACAGGACACATGCCACAGCTGCATGATCTAGCACGAGCTATGGCCGTACATCATGTATTGCCAACTGTAGTGCAGAAACGGTGTGTTTTCGGACCTATGTCCATGTAACATTTTGTTCCTCTACATGTAAGGATTGTTACCCCAGAATATTGAAAATATCCTATATTTACCATGGTTATGCGTATAGGAAAACGTGCCGAAAAATGCCTTTGGTCTGCATGAGTTTGATTGGATGTCTAACGTTTCCCCGCCTACTCACCTCATTCTCCCTTATCGGCTCCAAAACCCTTCTTCTTTAGAGCTTATCTCTTCCCACACTTCCATCTACTATGGTTACATGTCATATTCAATGTATTATTCAAAAATTCAATATTCTCCTCTATCAGCTACGTATTAAGAACAGAATTTCGATAGACAATTTTCTCGAGATTACAGTTATAAGCGTAATGTCGGTACTTATTCTCGCTTCCCAGTAATCATAACTTTAAAGGAATTTTTGTTAGTGTAGTTAAAAGAGAGAGTAGCAAAACTATTTACTAACTATAAAAGTTTAAAATTACAATTTTCTTTGAAAATAATTGTTACTGTTGTGAACCCATTTCCTGCAACATAGCAACACTAAAAAATTTATAAAATTAAAATTTAATGTACAAAAAACTTATTGTTAGTGCTCTAAGATAAACTCTCTCTCTCTATATATATATATATATATATATATATATATATATATATATATATATATATATATACATATATACATATTATAATGGCTTCAATTGGAGGTATTATTTACAATAAAACTGTTCCAATAGTGAAAGTTGAAGTTATCTCTTTGCTTTGGGAATGTAAGCGTAGTATACTAAAACTGCTTCATTCGTGCACACCTCCGACCCAAACAAAGGGACCCTACCTTACGAGACCGGGCCTTATTTCTCATCACCGTCGTGGTTTGCGGTAGGTTCAACATACACTGCAAAACCCTGTCGTAAATGTAATAAACGTACAAAATTGTCGTCACGATTCGCGGATCGACATAAGAACAGAAAAAACTTAACCTTAGAGCGCCAGTTTAAACAATAATAAAATGTCCTATTTTTATGACAATCATACAGAATTCAGGCTTAAAAATTTACTTAAACAAATTTTACGCTGACAGCAGTTTTCGGTTATTTAACTTAAGAGATATTTGCATCAATTATGAATTCACAGGAGGTGTATCATTTTGACGCGACAAAGAACTATTGAATGTTGGCGATTGCAGCCTGCTTCGTCTCTTGGGACAGGAAACAATCAAAGGGGGTTTTGTATTTGACCCACAGTTGCTTTGAAGATGGACATCCTTCAGCGAGGAAACCTCCTAGAAGACGCTGGAGCGTACAGTCTACTCCAGGTGCCGACAACGTTCTATAGTCCACTTATCCCCCCTCCCCCGCGAGAGCTCCGGACAGTATCGCCGGTTACTCAAGTAGAGACGCCTCGAATAGTTCGCAAGACGCCAGGCTGTCCTAACAGTGGAATACCTCCGATATCAACAATCCTGGACAGGCTTTTCAAACTCCTCGTACACAAGTTTAATGGCGCGCTTCCACGATCCAAACCACGGCGGTAGAAGAACAGGTCCGGACACTGGGGTTGACAATTATTGAGCAGTGCCACTGGTACAGTGGTGACGATTTAACAACGCGTGAAGGAACTACGAGTAGCAAGTTCGTGTTGGAACCGCTAGGAGCACTAGTAATAGGATGGTTTACTATAGTGTTGAACAACGCCGCTGCCCCAGTAGTGCTTTCACTCATAAAGGAAGTGGTAGGGGGTCTGCTAACTAGCCTCCCGGTTATACGGGTTCGATTCCCAGCGAGTTCGGTCCTCTGAATTTCGCTTGTGGGAATCGTGTCGGACATACCGCTGGTCGGCGGGTTTTCTCGGTGATCTCCCGTTTCCCCTGCCCTGCGCTGCTTCGTACTCACCTCACCTGTTACCAGCGCTGAAGACCTAGATGTTAAGTGCTGACCAAAATGTTTCACTCAGTCGTAAAGTGGTATATCCAGCTGCATTGGTGGGTAGGCTAATGTCCAGACCTGTACTTCTAGACCGTGATATAAAACATGTATCAACGCGTCGCCGCTCGTCGAGTCTGACCACAACCATTTAGTTTGAACGTCAGAACGCAGAGAAGGTAAAAGCAGTCACGTACAACTTCTAAAGAAAGGCTCGTATTAGATATATTGTTTCGGTATTTTTAATACTGTTAGGCTTAACGTTTTGTTGAAGACGAGGTCATTATAGACGGTAAATAACAGCTTTGCACTGTGACAGAAAGCGGCAGTGATATTTGTTGAGTTGGCCGCCTGGGTCTACTACTTTGTGCGTTGCAGATCTAGAGCTGCGCGAGCGGTTAGGACTGAGTGAGTGAGTGAGAGATTGAATGAGAGATTTTGGTCAGCGCTTAACATCGAGGTCTTCAGCGCTGGTGCAGGGTGACGTGAGGTGAGTATGGAGCGGCACCGGAATGAAAGGGCGGAGGAAATGGGAGATCCCCGAGAAAAGCCGCCGACCAACGGCATCGTCCGGACGATTCCAGCTGTAAGGACGACACAGCACTGGCTTCACGCCTAACTCTAGCCTCTAAGTGCAAGTCACTGACTGGCGTGCTGTCTTCTCCCAGACAACTATCCTCCATGACAGATTTAGTGATAACCCTATAAATTAATTACGTATTATTACATATGAAGGCATTGTACACACATTTTTACCTTTTAAAAGATTCTGCGCTAAAATTTTCATGCCTAAAAATGACGGCAAAAACACCACTTTTGCCTCATTCATATACGTGAAAATAAAATGTACATTTAAATGAAAGACCTGACGTGGATGCACACACGTGTAAAGTTCTTTGAAATTTATTTTTAAGTGAACATTTCTGACACACGTTCATCAGTTTTATAAATAGACTTGTAACGGCCGAAGCTGTGCACGCCATTTGACACCTTGTGATTTCCTGGAGCAAGTTCTTGCAACTTTGGAAAACTAAAATCATGATGGCCGGAGACGGGCAGATAATATTGTTATTTGTGTTGTTCTGTTCAGACCCATCATCTCTCATTTCCCCTTCTCTACTGGCAGACAGTTTAGTTTATGTTACTCGAGATTAGTCTAATATAGTTTAGAACGCCAAAAACTGCGATGCTCTAAATCGCAGGATGGCTTTGTTAAGTTACAAGAATATAATAAAAGTTACCGTTTGGCGTTGCAACTTGTTGCGTCTGCGTAGCACGTAATGGTATATAGTACGATCCTTGGTTTAGATGCAAGTAGCACTGCTTTACGAAAGAATTCTCAACATTAACAATGAAAAACAACTAAGCTACCTACAACACGCCTACGCGTGACCACTACAACCCACACAAGAAAAAACACAACTTTACAAATTGTGCAATCAAACTTATAAGTAGAGATAGAGAATACCGTTTTGGACAACCGTACATTGACGTAACCGTCACAATATTATTAATTAGTTTTGAGGGAAGAGCAAATATTACAAACGTATTTTATAGTCAGTTATTCTCTTCTCTTCAGTTATTTTTTCATAAATAGTGCCAACTGGGTTTTGAGATGATAATGAATACTTTGATGGGATAAACAAGAGTTTAATCTCCGATGTCCGTATTTTTGCAATAAAGTAGTTAACCACAAATGTGTGGAAAACAAGCTTTTGTAGTCTATTTTCATAGGTTTCCTTTTGACCCCTGATCTTGAGTTTCATTAAAAATGATTCATTCAATTCTTCTAACTTAATAATTAGTATGGAACTATATTTCTGTCCAAGTTCATCACAATAATTGTTATTCTCGAGCGTAATTTAACGTTAAAATTTAACCAATTTACAATGACTTATTTTAGCTGCAGCATGCACATAGAGACAAGAAGACAATATCCTTTTAATATTTGTCTTTTTTATTTAAAGTGTACGTTGATAAAGTATAAAGCACGATCTATGGAGGTAGAGGTCTCGTCACTGAGGAATAAAATGTGACTCCCTTTTGCCGCCGAGCGCTAGTAGTAATTTAGTGGAAGATTTGTCTTGTTTTTGTATTTGGCTTAGCTTAAAATGTGAAGTTGTTACCGGAATTACGTGTATTATATAGAAGTTATAAATTATACATAAATTTTTGTATTGGAACACATTTTTTTCAACCATTAAATTCAGTTTTTCAATCATTTACATGTAGACACATACTGCAACGATTCTAAAGTTTTGTAGTGCAGGAAATAACAAATTTTGTTCGAATATGTTTGCTGAAACAATAGTACATTTTTTTTTTTAAGGCGACATATATAAACACAGTTCCACACGTGCCGATGCATTTATGGACACGAAACATATATCTACTATATCAGCTTACCATATTAACATAACTTTATATAAATAATTGGGAAAACTGTAACACCACCGGATGTAAACAAGACAAATATTCCACCAAATGACTACTGTACTAGAGCTCGGTGACAAGAAGGGGTTCACTTTCTCTTGCTGGAGAGAATAGGCAGTGTCAAGACCTCTTCATCTTAGACCGTGGTATAAAGATACGATCAACTAGATCAACTAGTCTCCAGAAAACGCATCCGTTTACATGTAAATTAAGAACAATAATGGTGAAGTTATGCGCCCTTAAACTCTTACAACATCGATACAAGTAGAAACAAGCTCAATTGAACAAACCATTCCGATCAAAAATATTTAATCACTCTACAATCGATTGATTGAAAGTGGCTTTCTTTAATTCAAAAGAATAATTTGCTTGTACGTGAGAGATGCAAAGATAAATGTACCACTTAAGTTACCATATTTTCCTACTTAGTTGTGTGTATGAAACGATTTTCATTAAAACAATTAAAATTTACTGTTGATACAATATCGAGTTTTATACGTCTGATGCGTTATGTTTACGTGACCGATTTCGCCGAAAGAGGGCCGTCATTATTATCTACTCATCAAAATCGCAAATTAATAAAATACAGTATGGCGGCAAAAAAATATAATAAGCAACTAATATACGAAAACAAGAGTGGCACCAACTGTGTGAAGCGACAAGAAAGAAAATTTTACCGATGGAAAAAGGATACCGAGATATACAAACGAAATGCTCGAAAGAACGTTACCAAATGAAGGTAATAACGAGAACCGAGATAAAATAAAGATATAAGAGAATAATGTCGACTGAAAATACATTACCGACAGATACAAATACCGTCCTAAGAGCGCATTTCAGATTTGTTTCAATACATACATAATTTTAAATATTTGAATCACCCAATGAGAATAGTCAGGGAAATATTTAATTTCCGAAATGAAAACATTCAAGTAAATAAAAAATATTTTTTGGAATAAAAATCATGCATTATTTTGAAATTTTTCTTTAGCAAACTCGTTTATTTCTCGCAAATATTACAAACGATAGAACCTGAACGGTATTGCTTTATTATATTTCCTAGCGGAGTTGTTTTGTTTCGTAAAAAATATTTTGAGCAATTGTAGTTATAGAATTACGTTTATGTGATCCAGTTATATATTTCTTAGCAAACAGTGAATTTTACATTATTCTTACACAGAGAGGTTTCGTTCGAATGTTTCTTTCGACATCTTATATGAGCTATCCAATGTTACTATATTATAGAGATATTCTGATTGTTATTATCATTAATGCAGATACCATCACCATAAGTTCGCTTTTGTATGACAGTGTAGTGACTCAATTAGATAACCGTGAGGTGAGAACTATTTTGAAAATTATCTTGTCATAAATTGCTCATAGCTAGAGGTGATTTATCGCGGGAAAAGTTGACTGTTTGTTAGGCTTCAGTGTAATGTACCGACGCATTTATTTCGCTACTGGTGAGTCGCTATTTGACTGGGCCAATGATAACTGGTACACTACTACTGGACGTCTGTGGTTCGTCTGTGAACAACTAGACTGTGCTACGTAACCACCGGCCAATAATACATGACGCAGGACGATACACTTATTTGCAGAATACGCTGGCAGAAAACATTCTCGCGATTATCCACCACCTCTACTCATAGCCTCAGGCATTAGCATTTAATTACGGTAAATTATATTTGCTATGTCTGCCGTTTTTTTTTATGTTCAAAAATGGTAGAACGAAACAATTTGGACAGATGTAACAATCTTCACATTTAGAGGCACAATAAATGTAAAAACATAGGTTTGAAAGCGCGCCGTTTCTGCACTACATATCAAATATTAAACACTGTGTATAATGCCGCCAGGATCTTGTTACTGCGGAATGATACATCAGACAATTCGTACCGGCCAATTAAATATGACTTGTCTGCCAATGATAGCTGCGATGTTATTCTACAGTAATATGATCCAATCAACGTCCAATATACTGCACGTAATGTACTGTGATTTATAGTGCTGAAACTGTGTATTTACAGATCGACGTTTATACACCAAATACTGTTCCTCTAGATGCCCTTTCTAAATATAAACAGAAAATTTAGCAACAACCTGTATGGTATTTTGAAGGATTCTTGCAATGTGGGTGTATGATTCGGTCAAATATTTTAGACGTATGCCATTACAATATTTCACACAATCATTCACCCCCATCGGAAGAATCTTTAAAAAATATTATAAATTCCTGGTATGGACCCAGCATGCATGGAAAAGAAAATGGTTCTTTTATTCAAGTGTTCCAACAATTTGACTTTTCTGTATAAATTCCTAAAAGTCTCTCCCTGATAAGTCGTATCGACAGCAGAAAGGCTTGTAAAGTAACCGCCAAAACAAGCAAAAACCTTGTAAGCACTGTAATGGCGTATGTACTTACATATAGGAATGTTACGGTACCATGAAAGTATCCATACTGGGATCGAAAGAGGAATATATAAACGATATTGATACTCTTTCGATGCTGGTATCACAAGAAAAGAATCGATACTAGTATCAAATCAGTACCAGTAAAAACAATTTTAAATAAAAAATGTTTATGGTTATGTTCCAAATTTTCATATTACTATATAACTGTATGAATATGAAAATGGATGTCATAACTCAAAAAAATTTACATAAAAGACAAAAATCATAAGTTTTATTGATATTACTTTTTGTGATAAAGTAAAACTTGTTGTCTCATTGCCCCAAAATGCCGAAATTATTTCTTCTTAAGGCCTCGCTCTTTGGTTTTGTAGTGACTTCGAATTTTTTTTTTATGTGAATGAATACATGTATCAAAAAGTCTTTCTTACAGTTTAAACACTCTTATATCATCGTTTGTATCTGAATTTTTCTGTTGCAATACACCAAACGGATCTATAGATTTTCGCCTCTGAAATATCACGTACTTTGTTGTCAAAATAAACCGTAATGAAGCAAAATAATTTTTTGCTAGCAACCTGTACGGTATTTTAAAAGACGCTTTGCCAAAATTGTGTATTGTATGACTGTATACAGTCTCAAATTTTTTCAAAGCATCTGGTTAAAAAAAAAATATTTGAGTTATTTGCAATTGTTTGAAATAAATACGCGTATGACCTTAAGACTTGATTTGTTAATGTTCTGTTTTCATGTTTACACAAAAATTGCCTGATAATTTGATCCTTCCCTCATTTCGATGTGTCTACATTTTTTACGGCTACTTTATTTGAAAATTACAGAGCGCAGTATTTATTTCGACATCATATCAAGTGGACAGACTCAAATAAGTAGACTGCTTTCCAAATTGTTATTTCATGAAAGGAAATATGTCTTTATATTTTGAAACACTTTGATTTATAATTTTCTGAATAAATAGCTAGAAGTAATATAGAAGAAAGGTTGCAAAAGTAGTAGTATCAAATCATTTGCTGATATGATACTGGTTAAGTATCGAAATGAAAGTATATCATCCAAAATACCAGGTATCGGAAGGAAAGTATGAATACCAGTATCATATCAGTAGTATCGCAACCTCCCTACACAATATTTCACTAAGTCCTGTATAGGTAAGAGGAGGGATATAAGCTGATGTGTTCGCGTTGTATCGCAGGAGTACAGGACAGGCAGCTAGTTCATCGTTCCACGCAGACAGACGCCAGTGCTGACGTCATCAGCAGTAACTCGTCACTGCCAGACAAGGACACTGGCTTGTAGCAGGATCAAACTGTCTCTGCCTCACCTAGGAGGGACTCGGTAGCACTGTGACTCTTCTTCCATTCTGTGTGTGTCAAGACACGCTCTGCTCCTGTGTCTTCTTTCTCATGAACACTATTTAGAATTAGTGCGTTAAGAGAGCGTGGTACATACTTCAGTGTTAAAAAAATCTGTTTGATACTGTACGTTTCTCGAAGTCAACTAGCAAAAAAAAAAAAACACTTAACAATACTAGACAATTGATTTTGTCAAGTTTCTGTGCAAATGTTTTCTCGAGTAATGTATTTCTGAATAGTCTCTTATGCTGAAACCTCGTACATTTAATTGGTTCATAAGGGGTCATGCTTACCAATTGCAACATTCTGGGTGTTTCCTCATAAAGGTGGCAACTATCATTATCTAAGATTTTCCATACTGAGTTTCAAAGAAGTGTTGCCTTCAATTGGAGTTCACACTGTTTTTTTTAATTACCACACACTCTTAATGATAAAATTAAAATCCAGATTCAACCTGATCTTGACTGAAGCACCCGGACTGATGAAAGTTATTATGAAAGCGCCCGGACAGGACTGAACCAGAAGCACGATGTTGTAATCCATTGTAAGAATCCGGACAGAAATATTTAAACACTCGTCGTACTGAACTGAAGGAAGATAAAGCTGCCGTCTAATTTAACCGCTTAGTTGAACCATCATCCTGGGCTAACCAAATAAGAGCGTATTTATTATAAATAACTACACGTGCAAAAGTAGACAATTTTAAATACACTGGGTGAACTATTTCCAACCAAAATATTTAGTAAATGGTTACTTCTTTCTTTTTTTAGAGCATTTGTTCTGTAATTCACTAATTAGTCAAAAACTATCCCTACATAACTGTCCGTCTGGATTTTCTTATTGTTTACATGTCAATATGGATTAATCAATTTTGCTATAAAAGCATTTCCGTTCGTTTTCATCTTTGGTTTGTGCTACACTGACTCCAGTAAGAGTTCAGTTCAGTCCGGGATTTTAATGTAAATGCACTAACAGATTTTCGTACAAGTGTGACTGTTGCAAAAAGTGTCAAAAAACAATATTCTACCTATGTGTTAATGCCATATTATTGAAAATGCCTCGGCACGAGTAGGCAACTGTCATTCATCGTAGAAGACAATAGCAACGTTTTCTCTTGATGAATACTGGATGGATATACGAATAGTATGTAGCGTTGAAATACATATTTAATTTGGTGCTGAGTGTAGAAATGTTTTTGCTACGTTTACCCTACACGTAACCTTGAAGTTATCTAAGATAGCAAGTGACATTGTGGTGTACGTATTTGTGTTATTTCTACTGACAAAATATTTTTTCATAAAAAAGTATGATGTAAATGTACTATGCCAGACACTGTAAGACTTACAACAGTTTATTAACTGTGTATTTATTTTAGTTAAAAATCCGATATTGATGTACATATTTTCTGAAAAATTGAGGTACTGATGCTGTCGCAGTTAATGTGTAGATATATAGAATTAGAATTCAAATACACATATTGTAGAGAATACCCCATTATTTTAGATTATTCCAACACCATTTCCGAACTGGAAGATGTTTCCACATTATAAAAGTGTGTAAAATTGTATGTGTTTAACATTGTTAAAACCAATTGATTATGTATGTACTACTAAAGTGTATTATTTATTAAATATTTTTACTAAACCCTTATTTGTATGCGTGTATCATTAAAAACAATAGGCCTACTTATTGGCCTACTTTCTTAAGGAAAAATTAGGATTATGAGATCACCTTCCTGTCTGTGTGAAAGTGTGTGTGCCTAAAAACTTTAGGACCAGTGGACCTAGTTTTATCAAACTTTGTACACATAATGTACTTAGTAACCGGACTTGGCTTTCAAATATTTCGTTTATGCTTTGTTCATATTTTAAAAATGGCGGCAAAACTACACCTAATTTTATGTTTTTATTATAATATGGCATATGTAAGGAACTAATTTTTAGAGTTAAATCAAACGTGGTACATTGTTCCTTCTTCCCTTGGTTATATACTTAGATTATTGTATTGTGTAAATTTTTTATCTGCTACCATAGTAATAATAAACAAATTTTTAGAAATGCGTGCTGGTAAGGAAGACGGACACAAAATATAATTAGGTTGATGCCAATTACTGCTCATTAAGAGCATTTCAAAATAAATATTGAATTCCAAGAGGAAGAGATGTTAAATAAAAAACATTATTCTGAGGCAGAGTGAAAGTAACGATTTATTATATAAAATGTTGGGCAATTGAAATAAATAAATGGAGACATTGAATTACAAAATACATATTGAGCAGTTATAATTTTATATTGTAAACTGGGCCGTGCAAACCCCTTTTGATATTATTTTTCCCTAGGGTAGCCTTAACAGACCAAGTTTTACTAACTTGAAAACGTGATGTAAGATAAATAAATTAATGATTAATTTTTATTAAAAAATTTAAAGACGTCCTGGATGACCAAGCGTGGTGCGCATCACTATTAAAGTTTATGCAGAGGCGTAGAACTTAGCTGAAAAGTAGAACGTAGCCGCGAGTAGATGTCCAGAGAAAGGACATGTTGAAAGAGTATGTAATGCATGTAGTAGAATACTTGAAATTTAGTTCGAATCTGGGAACTTGAAAACTTGAGTTATTGTGCCGGTTTTTCAATACTAGTTGAATTATTGGCCCTTTTTGTTGAATACTTGAAATATTGGTCCATTTGTTTAAACTATCGTTGAATACTTGGAAAGTTGAATTATTGTTGACACTTGAATACTTGAACCCTCTACTGTTACAAATAAAAGGGACGTGGAGAATTAAATTATATCTATTTGTATAACAATGCATTACCAATGTAAACATGCATGCAAGATAATGATATGCCACACTTATCATCATACCAGTAATATTAATGTTGCGTGCCATGTTCCTGGAGGCCAGTGGTCGGCGGCTGTTTCGTAACACCTTGAGGGCTGGCCGATGACTCAAAGCCCGGGTGGCTCATAGTGGGAAAACCGCCGAACCTACGTCATAGATACCTGTCCCAACTGCGTCTTAACCCTTCGAGGGCGGCCGACGTGACATCCAGCACATCCGAAACATGATGAAATA
>PNEQ01101645.1:0-14041 GCA_003012365.1 Medauroidea extradentata | reverse complement strand
AAACTAACAAATCTCCATTTACCATCCTGTACAAACTAACCTGTCTTTCCACTCTCATCCTGACCCTCAATTGAGAAGAGGTAGGTTAAGCAAATCCTTGCCACAGGGCTGAGGCCCAATTGCAAGAAGAAAAAATTAAAAAAAAAAAATCCCATTTCCTTCATCATCTGTAATTCCCTTCCTCCTCACCAACCTACCCTCGCTGTCTTTTCCACTTACCCTTCACCAGTCTCGTTCTTTGCACCTTCTCCATCTCCTGCACCTCAAATTCTACGTTCGGATCCGTTATACTCAAATACTGGCCGAACCATTGTGCAATATGCCTTTTCCCTCACCAGACTCACAGTAAACACTTCTGTACCCTTCCTATACTCAATCCATTCTAAGGTTGCAGCTAATCCCTTCAAGCAAATGACAGTAAAATGTTTGCACAGCATAATTTTCATTTGAACTCTAGAAAAATACAAGGTAACTGTGTCGGTACAATAACAGTGTGAGAAATCAAGATATAATTCAACTGCTTTGATTTATTTAGTTGGTAATTTTTATTTCTGATGCAACCTTAGCGTGGACAGTATCTAACATTACCAACGAACTTCTCTACTTCGTAACCACTCCCTAATTACTTTCTCCGCTGGAAAACACACTGCAGCACCATTCCTTGGTACATTAATTTCATTTCTCAATATTCGTGCCTGACAAAAGATACAAATCAAAAATAAAACAAAACGTAAAGCACTGTCGTCACTCATAACCAATTATTTAAAATGGAACAGGCACATGAAAGAACTTAATGAAACACAGGAAAGTTAAACATAGGATACACTGTAAATCACTGGGCTAACGATGTTTCATAATTTTTAGTTTCTTTAATAGAGGATTTCAAGTAAATTTAGATAAAAACGTATAAATGAACACCAACAATCCACCTTGCCTTGCCGCCATTTTAATAAACTTCAACTAAAAACAAACGAATAGTGAATTATGGCTAGAGGCAAAAGTGCTGCACTCATATTAGCTGCGGACATTTAGCAAAACAAAGCAAGACCCCGACGTCCTATTCGAGTTTCATCCCCATGTTAGTTGCCGACGCTTGGCACAGAGCGCAGCACACTTGAGTCGATATTCGTCACTCGTGCCGCTGCGGGCCTCGCGCCATCGTCGTTTTCAATTTTATTCCTATCTTTCAACACGAATTGGGGAGGGTATTATAGGCTTATCTAGTATCAAAATCTTCAGAAAAAGTCAGCGTTTAATATAAAAACATTACTTTGTTTTAAAAAACCGTGTTATTAATGAGAGTAACACTGATACACGGTATTAGAGCAAGAAAAACACCGACTTGAACAAAAAAAAAATTTTTTAGGGGTTAAAAAGGGAATTCGGCAACTACGACAACAACGCAACTACGACAAAATTCTTGAGAATTATCGCTTGTCGTAGTTGCGGGGCTCCACTGTATTTCCAAATATAGTAACCAGATAGATATGGTGACGATATTCTAACAGTAAAGTATAAGGTTCACAACTACTTACAAGATCTGTACTTCCAGTTATAAGGCAGTTCAGCACCTTGCACATACAGTATCAGCAATGAAGCACTAGATGTGTATATAGGCAATTTGCTATAAAGTGAGCATTTTTGAAGCCCTGGTTACTTTTTTCCTGTCTGCCAATTTGTATTTTTATACCAGTTTTCAATATAAAATAGCATGCTATGAAGTGGCAAACTGTAACCATGTTCTAAGGAAAGCTATAGTATTACAGTAGATCAGACTATACATTTTGAGAACGTGTTACGGAGCCTGAGGTGTATTGCTGGATAATTTGTTCATTGCTGCTTGCACACTACTGGCAGAAAACTGTACCTGCTCCTACCAGTTTAATGTTCCACAGAAAATGCACAGTTATTTACGTATGTAATGTCGTCATTGCTTAGTGCGTGCATCGCAACACTCCAGCCTTCGCTTATAACGCTATGTAATAATCTAAGTATATAGACTGTACTGTACGTACTCAAAAGGTAACTTCTGAGGACACAATAAAAACTATTACAGTATTTAGAAATTTGCTATACAACACAGTCTTCACAAGCCAGTACCAATGTTCCTCATCGCTCCTACACTTTTGAGCCTTGAACATGCAAAACAGCTGAAGTTGGCATTGCCCTTAACCTCTTCCACTGTCCTGAGTTAACTTGTTTTAATGTCAATATCAAAAATATTATCCCACGTTAACTCCAGTTGAAAATGTATTACCCCGAGTTTACTCGTGTAATAACATTGGCTTCATTAGTAGATAGCAAAACTGTAAAAAAATAAAGTGACGTTTTTACATAACAATCATGCAATTTAATTTTTAAATGAAGCAATTGCTGTAGTAGTTAGAACTTCTTTTTGAAAAGCATTTACTGCAAGAAGTGATCAAAAACAGAATGCTGTGAGTATTGACACTAGAATTACAGCAGAAGTTAAATATAGGCTGCCAACATGATACAACAAAAGGAGCAGATGCAGAACTTTAACCCTCAATACCAATAAAGGCAAATGAGTGGAGACCTTACATATGTGGCTGGCTGCCCATTATTTTACCGTCCTTGGCCTGGTCCAACTCAGTAAACGTAAATTCTGCTTATTAGATTATGTTTTAATCACGTTTTAGAAGAAAATGTGACAGAGTAGCATGCTGTTGTTTGCTGAGGTACGGAGATTAAGAACTACACAGTCTTCAATATAAGTGCTCAATTGATGAACAATGCAGAACTGTGGTCTACAATAATGAGGACACACTCCCACTACAAAGGCAAATCAACCAACACCTAGGATGGTAGCGGTCCACTATAGGGTAAAAATGAACACTCCAGTGAAACATTTATCATCATATGAATGTGGTAACAAAACATAATCAAAAAACTTTTGTGAGTTGATCTGTGAATTACCATCAAAAGATAGCACTACCAATGCACGTTAATTCTCTCCACATACCAACGATCCTGCAATACTGCTTAAAAAAGTTACTAGCAGAAACCTCCCTCTTGCAAGTTCAACAATTCCAGCAAGAGTTAACAAGCCACTCTGGTGTTACCCAACCTCGAGAATATAATATGTCATACTTGAAATGGTAGACAGTACTACTTTCTTGCAACAGCAGAGCATAGAAATAATTTCCACAACAAAGATTCAATAGAAAAGGAGGAATAATTTCCACTACAAATATTGAAAGGAAAAGGAGGAACAATTTCCACTACAAATATTGAAAGGAAAAGGAGGAATAATTTCCACTACAAATATTGAAAGGAAAAGGAGGAATAATTTCCACTACAAATATTGAAAGGAAAAGGAGGAATAATTTCCACTACAAACATTCAAAGGTAAAGGAGGAATAATTTCCACTACAAATATATTCAACGGGAGAGGAGGAATAATTTCCACTACAAATATTTAAAGGGAAAGAGGGAATAATTTCTTTCCACTACGAAGATCCACAGATAAGGACGAATAGTTTCTACTACAATAACTTAAAGGGAAAGGAGGAATAATTTCCACTGCAAAGATTCAAAGGAAAAGGAGGGATAATTTACATTACAAAGAATCAAAGGGAAAGGAGTAATAATTTCCACTAAAAAGATTCAAAGGGAAATGAGAAATAACTTTCACTACAAAGATTCAAAGGGAAGGAGGAATTTTTTCCACTAAAAAGATTTTAAAAAATAAAGAAGTAGAAATGGCAAATCAGAGAAGTTACTGTAGGATCTGAACTTCTTTCAGATAAGCAGATTACCAGTGACCTAGGGTTTGCATGTGTCACAGTGTTTACTACTCTGGGGACAGCTAGTCCAGTCTATTGTGGTTGCTGCAGCAAGTCAAACAGAAGAGTGGTCCTTGGTGCTATTCACTGTATAAGTGAACATCGGGACATTGCTGTAGCAGCCACGTGGTTGTTATATCTACTACAAAGCATCCCAAGCTCATTATTATGTAACCAATTTCCTTAAGAGTTAAGCCAGCTACACTGCCCACAGTTCATGGCAACAATATGGTAAACTGACAAGTGCAATACTAATCCAAGAACAATGGAAGAATGATGATCCGGCAAGAATATACCGTATTTACTCATGTACCACCAGCACATTTTTCCTCAAAAACAAATTGAAAATTCAAGGTGTAGGTCATACACGGAAATAAAGGTTTTTGGATAAGTAGGGCCTGGACAAGTTGGGTTATCGTACATTACAGACTGCTGGAAGGATTAATAATAATGAAAAACAAGTGTGAAACCATTCAACATCAGATTGTAGCCTGTAAGCAGTAACAGTAACGCCAGCATTATCGTCAGCCAAGAAAATTGCAGTGCATGGGTGGCTGCTGGCCCGTTTGGGCTGTGCCGAACTTGCGTCGCCAAGCCAGCATGCACCTAGATCCTTTGTCTCACTCGCCCAGTCCACTGAGCGAGCATTCAGGCACACGAAGTATAGCATGTGACAGCATAAAGAACCAAGACTGAGATACTAATTCATTGCTCTGCCAGGAAGTGCCACAGTACAGTGCGCGTTTTGCACTGACAACTGCCGACAAAGTGCAGTACACGCTGCTAGCACTGCGGAGCATTTGCGTGCCATGCTGCAGCACGGCAGCAACTCTCAAGCTTTCACCATCGCTGCTTCTAACATGTTAAAGGATAATGAACACTACTTACACTTTTGGGGCGTAATTTAATTCTTAAGATGTCTGTCACATATTTAATTCATGTAATATTTAAATATTAAAGACAGAAGCACAAGTACTCCGTTTTAGTACTTGTGCTTCTGTCCTTTTTACATACTGATAGCCTAGCGGCCTCTTCCTTTGTTTTAAATTACACAATATTTAAATATTGTTAGTTATGTTTCTGAACAAAATGCAATTGGAACTGTATATTAAAAAAAACATTTTTTTGCATGTTGAAAATGAGAGGTGTAGGTCTAGCATGGGGGTGGGTAGTACATTTGTAAACACAGTACTTGCACCCACATCAAAACACGTCCTCCTAAGTTAATTAAACCAAACATGTAACTTACAGCATACCTACCAATTCCTTTAGTTACTGCATTTTGTAAATGAAAGTTACATATGAGTTCTAAAATTTGTAGAATGATACATTGAAAACAATTTGTAAATTCATCAAAGCAAAAATTTTACAAATATATTTAAATTAATCTTGATATAACAAAATTAATTTACCTTATGTAAGTCACGCACAAATTCTTGCAGTCCACCAAAAGTTGTTTCATTTAACGTGAAATCATTATTGTGCTGCATGTAATCCAAGTCATTCCACTGAACGTCCTAACATAAAAAAAATAAATCTGCATAAATGCAACCATAAAAACATTAGACACATTACATGGCTATTCATGATGCTTATTCCTGTAATTCTCAAAATAATGAGATTTTGATAACTAAATTTCCTTTACAAAAGATGGTTAATGTGTGTGACAAATAATATTCTGTGGAAAAAATTAAATTTTCTCAAGATAAAGTACATGTAATACAGTGTCTTATGGTATTTAAAAGATACTAAATTGTTTTTTAAACTACTAAGTTCTAAAAAATTACAATGCTTGAAATTCATTCTTCTCTACAACTATTGTTTTAACACTTACAATAATGTGTACATACTAAATATGAGAATCCCTGGCCCTAATCTACTAATCACCATCATAGATTAACACAAATAATCATTCAGGTTTGGATAAACTGCTAATGGTTGTGGTTTGGTGATAGATACCACTAAATAGTTCTGTAAGTATAAGTACTAGTACATAGCAAGATTATCTCCAGCTACTGGACCAAAACATGATACTTTGCCCTAGAAGCCTAGCCATATGCTGTAGCACTTGGTGTCTTCAGTACCGTAAATTAGGTATACAGTACTTTGCACCAGCATGGGTAAATTAACACCACCAAAAATATTTGTTTCTAGGTTGTTTGGTAAAAAAAAAATCATGACTAGGTCCTTAAAAAAAATTATAATTTAATATCATTGAATACAGTCATCAGTCACTTGTCTTTCAAATATCAGCAAAAAAAATATATTTATTGGTGGTGCAAAGTTACACGTGCTGGTGCAAATACCCAGTTTACTGTATTTAATTATATTTTAAAACTAATATATTTACATTTGCTGAAGGTTACATTTACACGTAGAAGGAAGTTTGTTTGCTGACACGTAATGTTTGTTTACCATTCTTCCCTGTTATTTGCATTCTACGACATTCTAGGCTGTAATATGATGTTTGGTTTATTTAACATTTAGATGGTGCATTTGTCAACCATTTTGTGTAACGAACTTGTGTCACTGTGAAACAGTGTTGCGGAAAGTGATGTAATCTGGACATGTCATTTTATATTTTCTTTAGTAATTACGACTTTTTTCTTTTGTTTAATAAGTAATTAAGTGTTTTTGGTTTTGCCAACAATTTTAAATTGCATCAGTCAGAAGAGATCAGATAAGTGTATGGTGAGACGCACTGTGTTCTGGGGCTGAATAACACGATGAAAGCTTTGACGAGCCTGAGCAGTCATTTGCTTCATTATATGTTATCAACTGAGATATATAATTATCTGAGGCTTGCAGGAACGAAACAACCTTTGATTAGAAGTATTATTCTTCCAAATTTTTTTTTGAAGATACGAGAACCTTAGGGAAAGACTCTATACATATTACATTTAAATATGTACTAAATAGAGTAGTAACACGTAAATCACTCTCATTAAGTTTTACCGTTCAAAAGAAAATATTTATGAGAAAGATGGTCTAAAAAACTGCGTGAGTTGATGTGCTGAAATAGTATATTTAAGTTAGCACAAGTAATTCAATTCCCTATGATCTTTGATAGAACTGTGCAATGAGAGTGCAAGATTGGAGTTAGTTTCTTGTACCTACTCCACTGCGATATAGGTGACTGTCAAAGAAAACTAAAGATAATGCAAAAACATAAATAAGCAGAGTATGCTTTAGACAACAGGATACATAAACAACATAAAATTCCATAAATGGAATCGGGTCAGATAAAAACAAGGACAAACAGATAAGAAAAATAATATCAAAATCAAAAATCAAAAGAAAAATCCAAGACACCACCAAAGCAGACAACCCAGGTTTGAGGTCTACTTTGGTGGTGTCTTGGATTTTTCTTTTGATGTTTGATTTTTATATTACTTTTCTTATCTGTTTGTCCTTGGTTTTATCTGACCCAATTCCATTTATGTAATTTTATGTTGTGTATGTATCCTGTTGTCTAAAGCGTACTTTGCTAATTATGTTTTTCTGTTATCTTTAGTTTTCTTTGACAGTCATCTATATCACAACAGAGTATGTCCAAGAAACGAAATCAATTCCCTATGTTCTATAAATAAGAAAATAAAACCATGAAGACCTCCCAATGTAAGGTAATAGCAAAAAATGTCTCACGAATGCCAAGCGAAGTCCGAGCTACACATGTTGTCCACAATAAAGCACTAAATAAAATAATTTTGCATCTCAATACATGTATTGATGCGATGGCGGCAGCGGTAACGGTAGTGGTAGCAAAACTTTGAAGTCCACCTACTTACCATACATAAATTTTTGAAGTAGTGTTTAACGCTGTTTGTTTACATAAAATGTTTGCTGCTGGGAAGTTAATAATTATGATTTTTGTAACGTAAAAAACAAAAAACATTGCCGGACAGCTCTTCAGCAATGTCGCAAAGTGTGGAAACACAAATTAAAATGCCCAAAACATGGGAAAATAATTTTTTGAGTTAGTCCGAACTGAACACTAATTTTAATTCAAGAATTAAATTGAAACCTCTACACTGTAAATGCATTGATGGATGAACTGGTATACATGTAAATGCACTTACCAGAGGTATTCCAGCTTCTCTGTTCCTATTCATAACCTCTTTGGTTTTATTCAATGTCTTGTAACCATACCTGAAAATAAAATAAAAGGTAACTGACCTGCTTTATAGCACTTGTGATTTTCTTAACTTTTCAGCTGTAAAACATACTGTACAGTATATACAGAGGAAACCTAAATTTTATGAAATAAAACAATATCTGAAAATAAATTTTAAAAAATTACTCCCCACAAAATTTGCAAATTTAACATCTGAAAAATTTTATAAAGCCATTAAGGCATGTTTTTAAGTGAAACCAGTTTTCAATCATTAATAGTATTAATTAAATAGGATTTATAAGAAAAATATTAATTTAATTAGACAGCTATAAGGAGCTAAATGACTGCCAACTGCTGCCAAAATGTTAAAAAACTTAGTGCTATGAATCACTTAATTTTGAGGTACCACAGAGTCTATTTTCAGTGACTTTTGCCAGTGAACTAGAAAACTGCTTATTGGAATTTTAACTTCATACACAGGGTAAATGTGATCTGGATAAAATAATGTACTGAAACAGCTTGTGCAACCCGCACTTGGTATCAAAAAAAGCTCAAACACCATATCTTTGAGATGAAATGAAAGACTGACACACAGATTTATACAAAAAAAATCTATTAAAAAGATGAAAATGAAGAACATCTGTTGCACTACAGCCACAAATAAGCCTACAAAGATAATCAATAAAGAATACCAGCAATATTTTATTTAACTTAAAATTTCAGTCAAATGCTAAATATTACTGTACTGTATTTGGTTTTACAAGGAAAACATATATCTAGTCCTCATCAGTCACTGGAAGCACACAAGTACAGGGTTGATTCAAACTGTAAAAATTGTACGTTCAATTGTCTGTTCTACTAACAGGATTCGCATTAATAGTGGTTAACTTAAACACTAATACAGTTAACAATAGCTTTTTGCTCTGCCAACACACTCAATGAAAACTACTGATCGTAAAAGAAACAACTGAAATGATTGTGCATGTTAATTTACATTCACTACTTGTGCTCTACATGTAACTCTACTTAAGCCTTATCACAGCACTTCATTTGAGCTAAAATTAAAAAAAAAATCTGACAGCACCCCATACCTCAAACTCCTTGTGCTGTGATGAATGGGTATGATTATTATGCCAGATGCCAATGCATTCTCGGTGGAAGAACCTCCCCACTCCCACACAAATCGCTGTTGGGGACAAAATCCTCTTTGAGAGACGAAATATTGAGAAAACGTAGGTAAACTGTGTATGAGACACTACAGTAGTTCCTTGCATTTTAAATTCATTTAAAAAGAAAGATGATGCCAGGATATTTATTTTAAATAGCATTATTTATTAAAAGAACGTTTAGAAAGTTATATAAAAAAAAACAGATGATGTGGGTTAGAAAATTTTGGTCTTACACACCCCACTACTTAAAAATGTGCACAATGACAAACACAGCTGGATGTGCACCATAGCACCACCAGACAAGGATGTTACCATTGTGGTGCTTCAAGCAGAAGAACTTATCACAGAAGATAATCATAGAAAGCCAAAGTAAGATATGCCTGGACAAGATGCCCTAATGTTCAATACTGCAAAATTTCATGTGTGAAGAAGTAGATTGATATGGCACATTTCCGGCTCACCAATCTCCACTTACAACATACATGCTCCACCAGTTGACTGAACAACTATTGTGCCACTGTAATAACTTGCCATAAGTTTTCTTCTGGTGTGAGGTTAATATGATATATTTTCTCCAATATAATTTTAATTACTGGTAGAGCATTTTGTATGATAACTGATGAGTAGGTACAAAATTCAGATAAAAAGTGAACATTTGATGACTTTCAAAGTTAAATTTTTACTTTCTTGAGGAAACTCTTCCTAAATGTGTTAAATATTTTTAGGTATAGTAACCTACAATAAAGCTATGTGAAAATTACCATGCCTTCTTAGTGTGAACTTGTCTCTGTTTCCACATAATCAACAGAATTTTTGAGGTATGCTGAGAGCCAAACATGAAAGAATACAATAAAAATTAAATGTCAGCACACTGTACTGTTTCAATTCTGCACTACAGCAAATTTTTGCTAAAGCAGCAATTGACATGGTCATCATCAACTGTCATAGCATGATCCCACTGTACTGTCTATAACTGAAGGACTTGTAAGACAACTGTTTGACAGACACAATAACTTTTTTTTTGCTGCCTACAGGTATAAATTATTTTCAGCTTTAATGCAGGTATTTCTGATAAAATTTTATACCTGCCAATAAACTAAGGACACAGAAATTAGGCTGTCACTATTCACAATACCGTATATTCTGTGATAGTGAAGCAATTTACCTGCACAAGTGAAATCCCAGACCCCAGTAGGGTGGCATGAATGGCTTTCCAATCACATCAGTATACTGTCTGACCACATCAGCTGGGCTAGGGCCCAGGAAAAAAAAGAAATCCAGCACTCCCCCAATGGTTCTGAAAGTGATAGCTGGTGTTGGCTGAAGAATAATATCTAAACAAGTGAACAAACAGGTTTACATTTCAGCTAGTTCAATAAAAGTTACTAGATTACTGATTCAATTTTAAAAATTTACTGTATGAAAAACAAGGATAATAATTATAACTAACACCATCTTTAAAATGTATAGTAATGTAATGTGTACTACTACTTTAAAGAGCTAAAAAATTAAAGTGTGAAGGATACGCAGCAACATATTGACACTAGTCTACATGTGATCAAAAACATAAAGGGTTTAACTGATTCAACCAAACACGACAAATATAAAATTGTCTAATCTAGGGACTATGTAATTTATTTCTGTGCAGTATAGCTTTTAATATTTGACCCAGACATGATTCAGAAGAATATTTGCATGTCTTGCATGAATTAATTTAATCACGAACTTGAGTTACGCAAATGGAAAAGAGGGGGTCAAACCATAAATCTACATTGGAAATTAAACAATATTTTCATATACAAATTACTATGAATCCTTAACATTTGTTCCTTAACACTGTACACTTTAAAACATATCCAACAAAATACTGTATTTTTGATGGACCAGGACAACTGACCAAGTAAGTGATATGTATTAGTAATTATTAACTCACCCATTGCATTACTGTTCAGAAGGAATACACCATGACTTTTTCCAGAGTCTTCCATCACTAGGTAAAATGGATGGCTACCATATAAATTGGTCTAAAAAAATAACATAATGCAGTATTAGCAATTCTGCATTGTAACAGGAAAATTATAAAATAAAGCCTCAGTAATACGTACATTACAAGATCAAGAAATGGGTCAATATTATTACTAACAAAGTTTTTGTCACACAGCAAAAGCCACGAATATAAAATCCAGCAAAGAAACAGTATGTCTCAAAAACGGTTAATAGCAGCCCAGCTGCCCTAAATTTGTTTTTGATCCTGTAGTTTGCCCCTTTAGAAAATGGTTACCTACTACTATGAAATTGTGCACCATAAACAGTAAAATATACTGTGAAATTTGCTACCAATTCATAAAGGATATAATTTCTAAAGGTTTATATTACTTGAAAGCACTACTACTGTGCACCAAGCAATTGAATATCCGTACAGTACAACATTTTCTGGCACATCAACTATTGTCGGGCTATCAAGTTATGTAGTGGTAAGGAACCCAAAAATATTTTCTTTAGAAATGGGAAAACATTGTAAAGAGGGTAATTACCTATCATAAAACTGTTTTAGGGACCAAATGAAAGTATGTGGTGGGTCATTCCACGTGAAATCAGCAAATTTTTTATTTTTTGGTTGCTTGACTATTTTGTATTATTTTTATAATTTAACTACGGTTACTATCATATTCCAATAGGCGAAAACCATTTTCATTAAAATTTTATCTCTCACCGTATTGGATATAGGCCCTTTTATGCGGTGGCCCGCGCAGCAAAATCAGCTGTTGCAGCCATCTGCAAAATAATCAATATTTAATTTCCCATTAAAGTTAATGTAATTTCCGTTTCTACCAACTTGCAGATAAGGGTTCACACTTTCTTGTGATTACTATAAACACAACTTTCTTACATTCTAAACTTTTATCACAAGGGCTTAAATTTTGGGTTTTAGAAGCTTAAAAAAGGCATTTATAACACCTTGTAACTCAAAAAGGGCTATAAACCATACACTTATATATTTTTTTATTAACACCCTCGGTACCCCTCTTTGACCTCATGCATTCAAACCACCGTGTTTTTTGACCCTAGCAGTGATATAAATTTTTAAAAATCAAATATTTTCAAAAATTGCCAACTTTCCAGTCATATAAACTGAAAAGGACTGAACGGAAAATTGTTTTGCTTTGCAGGTATAAACTCCTGTTGGTATGTAACCAATCCCCACAGAAAAAGTTTTGTGGTTCAAACTGGTTAAAAAGTTATGGACACTCAAATATCTTCAAAAATCACTTCAGGCTTTCAGTAGTTTACTTATATCATGTGTCGTACAAAGGTCATTAATCATCAAACATTTGTATGTTTTGTATTAGTAGCATAAGAAATAGTCTTTCACCTTGCACACTCAATTTATCATTATTCTACACACTTTATGAAAAAAAAAAATTCTCAAAATTGAAACACTTGCAGTTATCAAAAAAAGTTATAAATTTTTTAATTTGTTAAGTTCAAAATGTAACTTATTAATCAATCTAAATTCAGTATCATGCTGAAAAGTGACAGTTCATAACTAGTAATCATCCCAAAATTACTTAGAAACCAAACTTAAATTATTCAAGAATTACTTATTGAAATGTTAGTTGCAAACAGGAAATAAATAATAAAAATAATTAAATTATTTAACCTACCCTACTTTTATGTTTATTCCTTAGTCTACCATGGTACTTATTTCGTATGATTTTTTTTTTTTTTGAGATGAGTGTTCATTTTCATTGATAGGTAGGTATTTTTTTCTTGGGAAATATTATACACTCTACCAGTGGCAGTTGAAAACTCAATAGGTGTTAAAATATCCAGAATGTTTTTCTTTTCCACCCACACGACATCCTTTTCTTTAAGTTTGAAGGTGGTAGATGGTCCACTTGGATGAAAAAATACCACTTTAACGTCGTCATGCTCTTCTGAAACCTCTAGCAGTTTCGCAATGAACCACTGATCACCATACACACAAGCAATGTAGTCTAGGAGTTTGATCTTTTCTCCACTGTAGATATTTGCAGCACTGGTTATCTTGAACACAAAAAGGTGGACTGTTCGAAAGTTAAAGAGGCTCTACTTATCTTTAAAGTGGTCTGGTCTTGAGGAATGAAGCAGTGATGTTTTCGTGTCTGGGGCACTTGCAAAGCTTCTGAGAATCTTAAATTAAGATTTCTTACCACTTCTTCAACTTCTTCTATCGAAACAAAGACAAAGTGTATGTCCTTTATATTTTCCTTGCAGAACTGGTACATTGTCTCTGGTGTTGTGATGTGGTTTGTAGTAGTGCGCTGTAGACTTGCTTTTGCAACTAACCGTTTCACTGTACCCCCTACGCCATCACATGGCCCTTTGCCGTGACTTGAAGCAAAAAAGTGCCATTCTGCCTGGAGGCCAAAATCATCTTGATGTTTACATAAATTCACAAAGTTTTTCCTGTTTTTGTACTGTTGGGCAGCACCATCTGAGAAATAGATGACTTTCTTGATACTACAGTTGATATCTGACTTTATGATTGCTATCAACTTTTTCTGAAATGCATAAACTGTAGCTGTGTTGTGGTTTAAACAGTCACTAATAAAGCATACACTTCGACAGCAGATATGTCCATCATTTTTGTAATAAATACAAAATGGGTGTAATGTTGCCTGGCTGTTCACCCAGTTATAACTTTGTACCTCGTCTTGTATCACGAATGAGTAGTTTTCTGCAAAGTCGCCAACAACAACACATTCATTACTTTGTACAGTTTCTTTTTTTATTTTAAAAAACTTTGATTGCATTTTTGCTACATAGTGATGGATTTTCAATGTGGCCATTTTGCTCAAGAGATTTTCTTCGAACTCTTCATAGGTCGCCACTACTGTCACAAGATCACAGTGATCTGTTGTGACCCACTGGTGGTAAGTTATAGTTTCTTCTGAGTTTTCCAAGTTAAA